>JAKTPN010000262.1:63820-84989 GCA_030557665.1 Blastobotrys apis
TCAAAAAAAAAAAAAAAAAAAAAAAAAGAAAACGCTCATGTGCATATGCACATATAATCGTACTAACCGTTTGTACGACGGCTCTTGTTAATATCGGCATCCGATGGGGGTACGGTCCGGTTCAATAAAGAGTGGCGTGGCAGTAAGCGATGGGGTGAAATCCCAGTACCAATATTGAGAGACATTAAACCCTTGTATCCAAAAAACAAAAAAAACCCGTTGGATCACAGGACGGCTCAGGTAGCAACATTTTCACCAGATTCTCAACAAAGAAATCATTTTATTACCCAGAATAGCGAGTAAACTGCAATAGTATTAAATGCAGCTGAATGGCGGCTTTTGCAAAGATTTTAGATAAGCAGTTGTCATCCGACTTCGGGTTTGCTTTATTTTGGTAACCACCACCACCCCGCACCTGATTTACGAAATACCCACCGATATCCTTCCTACATTCTTGACCTCCACAAATCCTCTAGATGCAAACCTCAAACCTCTAAAAAACAATGAATTTGACTCACCTACCTACTGAGATTGTATATCAAATAACGGATCTGCTGTCAGCGGAGGATCGGTTGGCGGTCGCGGCTACCTGCAGGCGGCTAGAGCTTGTACTGGCGCCGAAAACATGGACTAGAGTGGTACTCAAGCTACGATCTAGTCGCGATACCGTCAGTCAGATCCGGAACAGATTCGATCAACCTGTCAAGTATATAGGGGTACAAGATCTGGACAAATTTTATTACATGTTCCAGGACGAATCGGTCCAGCATAATATACGGTTCATGGCGATTTCGATCGATAAGACGAGCTTTGAGTACGCAAAGTGCAAAGATGCTTATTTACCAGTGGAATTAGGGAATCCGTCTCATTTGGATCAACTGCTGTTGCATATGGTTCCAGCGTTATGTGGCCGGTTGGAGCGGCTGCAGCTAATGCTGCCGACGTCCGAAATTCCGGCACAAATCACGACAATGATAGCAAGACTGCAGAAAACAGTAGAATTGGATTTCGTAATGGATGATAGCCACCGAGGGTTACGGGCAAAGTTCACACGAGGGAAACGAGGAGGAAAGAGTACTTATAAGACGGGGCCAAGCATTATATCATCGGTTAATATTGTATGTTCTAGGTTGGAAGAGAAACAACTGGTTAGTCTGCTGCAGAAATTTGAGAACCTAAGGGTGCTTGGCATCAGTGCACCTGTGATCAACATCAAAAGTATGAAATGGATTCCGTCAAGCGTGGTCCATTTACAACTGGTAACACACTCGCAAATATACATACCCAAGGCTAATGCATCATCACTTCCTAATGTAAGGTCATTGAGAGTTACAGGGAAATGGCCGTTATTGGACAATGTTGCTACACCAAAGCTACGAACTGTATGGGTGGGGCAGGTGAGTTTGGATGTGGCCAAATTCATCCGAGAAAGAAGAATCACAGACCTGATTATTTCCTCTGATTTGTCAATGCCCATGTGGGTTGCATCGGATCCGGAGAATTTATGCCCGTCAGTACGCACATTGGTGCTGTACGGCACTATGTTCGATTCCACCATCATTGGGTTTTTGAAGCTCCTACCAAACGTCTCCCAGGTGCTCTGTTATTTAGGCGCCAACTTTGGGCTTTGCCAGTCCAAATTCAAAGCAGTCATGCTACACAAGATGGAGTCAAAACCTATCCGAGCGATGTATGTGTGTGCGCCGCAGTGGGAATATAAAACCCATGAGGTACGAACCGGCAAAAAGCGACTGGTATTGTTGTCTCAGAACGAATTTTTCCAAAAACTGGGATACTCTACGTTAGAAAGTTTCAGTGGCCATTCACCAGCAGCAAGCCCAAGTAGCTCTCCTTTGTTGGCGTAATAATTTAAACATTGCATATTTAAAGTAATTTTTGGTCAAGCCACACAGCGCGTGCGGCTCAAGAAGATATCGTATCTCTCGCGCGCGCAACCGATTCGGACGAGAAAAATTCAAGCGTCTCAACAGGATGGGTTGTTGGGTTTGCGCGGAAAAACCAACAAAAAAAAAAATTATTATTCCAACTAAAGCGCCCCTCGGTGATATCGAGATAAATTTGATCCTTTTTTTATTTTCACTTCCATTAACCCATTAATTTTTTTTTTAACACTGGTTATACCAACCGAACACAACCAGTTTAAAACAGAATATTTCTTTTAACTAAAGGAATCTTAATAATACAACAACAAACAAAATCATAATGAGACCTGAAGTCGAACAAGAATTGGCTCACGTTCTTTTGACTGAGCTTTTGGCATATCAATTTGCGTCCCCTGTTAGATGGTATGTATTATTGAGCTGTCCACAAACGAACGAAAGACTAACAGAAATTATAGGATTGAAACGCAGGATGTCGTGTTGAGTGAATTCAATGCTGAACGAATCGTGGAAATTGGACCATCTCCAACTTTGGCTGGTATGGCTTCTCGAACTTTGAAGGCCAAGTACGAATCGTATGATTCCGCTTTGTCTTTGCAACGACAAATCTTGTGTTATGCAAAGGATGCCAAGGAGATTTACTACACCCCGGATCCAGTTGAAGCTGCTCCAGAACCAGTTGCTGCTGCTCCAGCCGCTACTGACGCTCCAGCTTCCGCTTCCGCTTCAGCTGCTGCTGCTGCTGCTCCAGCCGCCGCTGCTGCTGTTCCATCTGGTCCAGTTGAAGCTGTTGCCGATGCTCCAGTCAGAGCTGTTGAAATTTTGCATGCTTTGGTTGCCCAAAAGTTGAAAAAGACGTTGGATCAAGTGCCAATGTCAAAGGCTATCAAGGACTTGGTGGGCGGTAAATCCACTGTTCAGAATGAAATTTTGGGTGATTTGGGTAAGGAATTTGGTGCTACTCCTGAAAAGCCAGAAGAAACTCCTTTGAGTGAATTGGCTGAACAATTCCAAGATTCTTTCAACGGTCAACTTGGTAAGCAATCCTCTTCCTTGGTTTCTCGATTTGTTTCCTCTAAGATGCCAGGTGGATTTTCCATCACCAATGCTCGAAAATATTTGCAAGACCGATGGGGTCTTGGCCCAGGGCGACAAGACTCTACTTTGCTTATCGCATTGACCAATGAACCAAAGGCTCGTTTGGGCGGTGAAGGTGAAGCAAAGGCATTTTTGGATGAAAGTGCTCAGAAATACGCTACTTCTGCTGGTATTAGCTTGTCTTCTGGTGCGGCTTCTGGTGGTTCTGGTGCCGCTGCTGGTGGTGCAGTTATCGACTCTGCTGCATTTGAAGAACTCACCAAGGATCAAAAGAACTTGGTTCAACAACAATTGGAATTATTTGCCCGATATCTCAAAGTTGATTTGCGAGATGGTGACAAGGCCTTTGTCGCTCAAAAGGAAGCCACTGAAGTATTGCAAACTGAATTGGATTTGTGGAATGCTGAACATGGTGACTTTTATGCATCTGGTATTAAACCATCCTTCTCTCCATTGAAGGCCCGAACTTATGATTCTTACTGGAACTGGGCTCGACAAGAAGCCTTGACCATGTTTTACGATATCATTTTCGGTCGGTTGTCCACTGTTGACCGAGAAATTGTGGCCCGATGTATTTCTATTATGAACCGAGCTAACCCAGCTTTGATTGACTTTATGCAATACCATATGGATCATGTACCAACCCACAAGGGTGAAACCTATAAGCTTGCCAAGGAATTGGGGTTGCAATTGCTTGAAAATTGTAAGGAAGCTATGGTTGTTGACCCAGTCTACAAGGATGTCAACTACCCAACTGGTCCAAAGACTACTGTCGATGCCAGAGGTAATGTTCAGTATGAAGAAGTTCCACGGTCTTCTGTTCGAAAGTTGGAACAATATGTGTTTGACATGGCCGCTGGTTCTGAAGCTACCAAGAACCCACAAGCTGGTACCCACACTCGAGCTGAATTGGCCAAGATTTACAAACTATTGTCTACTCAAAACTCTGGCGATTCTCAAGCCTTGGCCAAGGTTCACGAATTGTACGGTGAATTGGTCAACTTGTTGGAGAATAAGGAACCAGCCAAGAAGACTGGTGACTCTGTCTCTGTCAAGGCCATGCGAGATGAAATTATTCCATTTTTGCATCTAAAGAAGAAGCAAGGTCTTGACTGGAACTATGACCAAGACTTGTCTGCATTGTATTTGGACGGGTTGGAGTCTGCTGCCAAGGAAGGTGTCACATTTGCTAACAAGAATGTCTTGTTGACTGGTGCTGGTGCTGGATCTATTGGTGCTGATATCTTGCAAGGTTTATTGTCTGGTGGTGCTCGTGTTGTGGTTACTACTTCGCGATACTCCAAGGAAGTTACCGAGTATTATCAATCCTTGTATACTCGGTTCGGTGCTTCTGGTTCTACTTTGATTGTGGTGCCATTTAACCAAGCTTCCAAACAAGATGTTAATGCTTTGGTGGACTACATTTACGACTCCAAGAATGGTCTTGGCTGGGATTTGGACTTTGTTATCCCATTCGCTGCTATTCCAGAAAACGGCGTCGAATTGGACGGTATTGAATCCAAGTCTGAATTGGCTCATCGATTGATGTTGACCAACTTGTTGCGATTGTTGGGTAACGTCAAGGCTCACAAGGCTGAAAATGGATTTGAAACTCGACCAGCTCAGGTTATCTTGCCTTTGTCTCCAAACCACGGTACATTTGGTTCTGATGGGTTGTACTCTGAATCTAAGATTTCCCTTGAAATTTTGTTCAACCGATGGCACTCTGAATCTTGGGGTTCATACCTCACCATTTGCGGTGCAGTCATTGGGTGGACTCGAGGTACTGGTTTGATGAACCAAAACAATATCATTGCCGAAGGTGTTGAAAAGCTTGGAATCAGAACCTTTTCTCAAAAGGAAATGGCTTTCAACATATTGGGTTTGATGACTCCAGCTGTTGTCAACATTTGTCAAAACGAACCAGTCTGGGCAGATTTGGCCGGTGGTTGGGATGCTGTTGAAAACTTGAAGGATGTTACCGCCAGGTTGCGAAAGGAATTGTTGGACTCTTCGGAATTGAAGAAGGCTGTTTCTGTTGAAACTTCTTTGGAACACAAGGCTATCCATGGTCCAGGTGCTGACCTGCCATATCAAAAGGCATATGTCAAGCCAAGAGCTAACCAAAAGTTTGAGTTTCCAAAGATCAAGTCCTTTGAAGAAATCAAGGAAATCGCTCCAGAATTGGAAGGTATGCTTGACCCAGAACGTGTTGTCGTTCTCACCGGGTTTTCTGAAGTTGGTCCATGGGGTAACGCTCGAACTAGATGGGAAATGGAAGCATTTGGACAATTTTCTTTGGAAGGTGCTATTGAAATGGCCTGGATTATGGGCTTGATCAAGCACCACAATGGCCCATTGAAGGGTAAGCCTTATACTGGTTGGGTCGATATGAAGACCAATGAACCAGTTGATGACAAGGATATCAAGAACAAGTATGAAAGTTATATCTTGGACCACGCTGGTATTCGATTGATTGAATCTGAACTGTTCAATGGTTACGATCCAAACCGAAAGCAATTTATGCAAGAAATTATTGTTGAACATCACTTGGAACCAATTGAAGCCTCAAAGGAAGCCGCTGATCAATTCAAGCTGGAACAAGGTGACAAGGTTGAAGTGTTTGAAATTGCTGAATCTGGTCAATGGACTGTTCGGTTCTTGAAGGGCTCTCGAATCTTTGTTCCAAAGGCATTGAAGTTTGACCGATTGGTTGCTGGTCAAATTCCAACTGGTTGGAATGCTAAGCGATATGGTATCAGTGATGATATTATTTCTCAAGTCGACCCAATTACCTTGTACGTGCTTGTTTCTACTGTTGAAGCATTGTTGTCTGCTGGTGTTACTGATCCATATGAATTCTACAAGTATGTCCATGTTTCTGAAGTTGGTAACTGTTCTGGTTCTGGTATGGGTGGTGTTAGTGCTTTGCGAGGAATGTTCAAGGACCGATTCTTGGATCAACCAGTTCAAAACGATATTCTGCAAGAATCCTTTATCAACACCATGTCTGCTTGGGTTAACATGTTGTTGCTTTCTTCTTCTGGTCCAGTCCGAACTCCAGTCGGTGCTTGTGCTACTGCCATTGAATCTGTTGACTCTGGTATGGAAGTTATCTTGTCTGGCAAGGCCAAGATTTGTATCGTTGGTGGTTATGATGACTTCCAAGAAGAAGGGTCTCATGAATTTGGTAACATGAATGCTACTTCTAACTCTGTTACTGAACTTGCTCATGGTCGAACTCCAGCTGAAATGTCTCGTCCAAACACTACCAGTCGAGCCGGTTTTATGGAATCTCAAGGTGCTGGTATCCAAATCATGATGAATGCCAAGCTTGCTGTTGAAATGGGTGTTCCAATTTACGGTATTGTCGCCATGACTACTACTGCTACTGACAAGATTGGTCGATCTGTTCCAGCTCCAGGTAAGGGTGTCATGACTACTGCTCGTGAAAACACTGGTGACTTGAAATATCCATACCGAATGTTGGATATCAAGTACCGACGGCGACAATTGGAATTGCGACAGAAACAAGTCGGACAATGGGTTGAATCTGAACATGAAGAAATGCGAGATGAAGCTGGTCGACTTGATGGTACTGATGAAGAAAAGAGTGCCTTTTATGCTGAACGTGCTCAACAAATTCAAACTGAAGCTCATCGACAAGAAAAGGAAGCTCTCAACACTTGGGGTAATGAATTCTGGAAACAAGATCCACGTATTTCTCCATTGCGTGGAGCTCTGGCTACTTACAACTTGACTGTTGATGATTTGAATGTTGCTTCGTTCCACGGTACTTCTACCAAGGCCAATGACAAGAATGAATCTGCTTCCATCAATGGTATGTTGAACCACTTGGGTCGAACCAAGGGTAACCCAGTGTTGGGTATTTTCCAAAAGTACTTGACTGGTCATCCAAAGGGTGCTGCTGGTGCCTGGATGTTGAACGGTGCTTTGCAAGTGTTGGATACTGGGTTGGTCCCAGGTAACCGAAATGCTGATAACATTGATGCCGTCATGCAAGATTTTGACAATATTGTTTATCCATCTCGAACTGTTCAAACTGATGGTGTTAAGGCTGTTTCTATTACCTCGTTTGGATTCGGTCAAAAGGGTGCTCAGGCTATTATCATTCATCCAGATTACTTCTTTGCCACTTTGAGCAAGCCAGCATTTGACAATTACAAGGCCAAGGTCTCTGCTCGATACAACAAGGCGTATCGATATTTGCATAATGCCATTGCTGAGAACTCCATGTTTGCTGCAAAGGATAAGGCACCATACACTGATGAGCAAGAAACTTCTGTATACATGAACCCATTGGCTCGTGTGGAGTATCAACCAGCTACAAAGTCTTTGCAATTTGGCAAGAAGGTCAAGGAAGCTAATGGATATGCTGGTTCTGGTCACACTGCCGAAGTTTTGGAACAAATGACTAGTTCATTGGGTGGTAATGGAAGCAATGTTGGTGTTGATGTCGAATCTATCACTGCTGTGAACATTGAAAACGTCAACTTTGTTGAACGAAACTTCACTGAAGGTGAACAAGATTATTGTTTTAACAAGGCTAGTGATGCTCAAGCCTCGTTTGCTGGTACTTGGTCTGCCAAGGAAGCAGTATTCAAGTCTTTGGGAGTCAAATCTCAAGGTGGAGGTGCCGAGTTAAAGAGCATTGAGATTGTTCGGGATGCTAATGGTGCTCCAGCTGTGGTTTTGCATGGCGATGCAAAGAAGGCTGCTGATGCTAAGGGGATCAAGAATGTCAAGGTTTCCATCTCCCACAGCGAATTGCAAGCTGTTGCAGTTGCAGTTTCTGAGTAAAGTATTAGGTGATCGTACCTTGTCTATTTTTGTAAAACTTTTGGGATATTTTTAGTATATGAATTTTTAATATGGATTGTTTTTATATAAATATCTTTTGGTGTTTGGTGTATTTTTGGAACTTTGTTCCAACTGCCTTTTGCGGCTTGCCGTGCGGCTTGGGCTCCCGGCAGGTGAGCGATGTAAGTTTATCGTCGTACGCCGTGGGGGTTTCTCGCTAACAACATCAACTAAATACAACTAACAAGAATACGACAATACGCATAAAGCATTACGCACTAGGCATACATTCTGTTCACCATGACATTTGCATACAAGCTGAACGACAAGCATGGGGAGCCACGTTTATTCCGTCTCAAAGACAGTTTACTGGTGCTCATTCTGGAGTATTTGTCCGCAGAAGACGCTCGGTCCTGTGAAGCAAGCTGTGGGAGGCTATACAGGGTGTTGAATCCCGGGATTTGGCATGAAATGCATGTTGCCATTGATGCCGGGTATGAATCAATTTTGCATCGACGGCGGTATGCCGGGATGACAATAGATAGCACGGCAAAACTGCGCCAGGTTTGTGAGGATGCGTTGCACGGACGCATCGACCGGAGACTGGCGCTTGTACATAGGCTCGTGGTGGGTGTAGACTACTACCATATCCATGACAAGTTTGTCGGCGATAAAGATTGCCGTTCGGAAGTCATGACTACCCGTGATAGTGATGTTTATACATGTGATATAGCCGCGTTGCAGGACTGGTTCCTGGTAAATGTTCTAGCCAGACGGTGCACCACACTTGAACAAGTGGTGGTATATAGCAACAGTTGTTCAGCCCGCGGGAGAAGTGTCGTTGAACGGCTGTCGGCTGCTGTAGGGACCAAAGTGAGCGTTTCATTGAATTTAACCGAGTTGAATACATCAGCGGCTGCAAGAATGAAGCAGCTTGTAGACACAATTACGCATATCAACCTGACTTTTATGGTGCCCTTGGGCGCCGACGACGTGTACGCATTCCCGAAATCCATGACCCATTGCACATTAGCTATGTTCCGCCCAGTAGACCTAAGAACCCTAAAGAATATGTTCTCGGGGGTGAAGCGGCTAAGGGAACTCACTATCAAAATCACCTCCGAAACCATCCCCCCAAACTGGGCATGGGTGCCAACCGAGACGGACGTGCTGAAAATCCACGGTAACCTTAACACCAGCAGCAGCAGCAACACGAACGGGCTCCCATTATCAATTTTCAAAATCCCGCAGGTGTTGAAACCCCATGGTGGCGGTGATGACCCTCCTGTATTGCCAGCGTGCCACACAGTCTACTGCCATGACTTGTATCTTGTCGGGGACGCGTGCGGCGCGGTTGCGGCGTTGCGGATGCCCCAGCTTCAACATGTGTGGTTTGCGCCGCTGAACGACCACGAGCCCGTGATGCGGACGCCGTTCGAGTGTGTCGACTCGGTGGAACACATGAATTGCCAGGCCATGTCGCCTCTGGCTGTCACGTCCTTGTCGCATTATATGCATCCTCGGCATGTGCTGGTGCGCGACTCGGACCCGCCAATCTGCCTGCAATCGCCCATTCAACGCTGTGGATCGACGTGGATTCAGAGTTTGAACAAACCATCGTCAAGGTATACTCGGCAAACCCAGAGCTCAAACAGCTCATGGTTTTCACGAAATACGCAACCCCAAGAGAGTTTTGGACTAGGGTCCAGTCCCCGTTTGAAGACCGCATGTGCTATTCTGTCTCGTTGGATTATTTTGAAGAATTCAGCTCGTATGATACTTACAGTGGCTCGGATCTAAGCGACAAGATCACGTTGGATCGACTCCACGCCCCAAACATTACTGAACTCCCCAAGCATATCCCCCAAGACTTGGTCGAAGGAGATACAGTATATATCCCTAGCCCCATTAACGCGAAACTACCAATTGGACCGCGGAAATGGTTGAAATGGTTCAAAATATAAAAACACACTATGTTTATACAAACTAGTTTTTTTTCTTCTTTATTATATAGATTTTTTCTTTTTTACCAATACTTAAAAAAAAACCTTTTTTAACTATCAATATCCATTCGATCCTCATTCTTCTTCAAAATAACAACCCCCTCCAAAGAACTTGCCAGTGAAATATACTCATCATCTTCAAGTTCTGCACGTTCGCCATGACCCAACAACACTGGAGTAGAATGCGTAACCCACCCAGTAATCGTCTTTGGTTTACCAGCTTGACCAACTGTATCCACAGCTTGACCCACTCGCACATTAACCTTGACTGGGTTCAAACTCTCATCCAATGTAACCAACATTCGTGGTCGGATTGAAGTAGTGATAAAATACAACAATGAATGGGATGATGACAAAATGAAATACTTAGGATCCAATAATGAAACACATACAGTCAACAACCCTGCAAGTGATACTCGCGACAAAATCTGTCGATCAGTATTAAATGGTGATACCGTCAAAGTACCTTTACCCAGATGGATCAACCCTTGAGCGATTCGAACCATAAACAACGAATCAGCATCTCGAGAGTAATAAGAAGCCAGTTGTCGCAACAATTGAGCCAAACGAGCATTGTTGGTACCAGCACCAACCAAACCCATGGCGAAAATAGCATTGATAGCTACCTCCATATCTTGATCGTGTGAATACCTACTCAACGTATCAAACACCTTCATTTGTGGATTAGAAGCAGAAACAAGACCCATAGCCAATGGAACTGCTCGTCGGATATGTTCATCACCATAGTGCATCAAATGGCCAAAATGTCGCAATACCATATCTTGGCCAATCTCTTCACCCATGGAAATAACTGCCAATCCCAAAACTGAGTACATTTGGAACATTTTCTTTTCAGCGGCATCTTTTTCGTCTTCCTCTTCCTTCTTTTCATCATCCTTCTTCTTTTCATCTTCCTTCTTCTTTTCATCTTCCTTCTTCTTTTCTTCTTGATTGGTTTCACCTTCGGCTGCTGCTGCTACTTCTTGTTCATCAGTATCCATGGCGTTTTCATCTCGTTCCTCGGCTGTATTCTTTTCCTCTCCTTCCTCTTCCTCTTCTTCCTTGTTTTCTGGCAATGGTTGCGTACAATCCTGCAACATCTTTTGAATTTGCAAAACATTACCGGTACCGGAGAACGAACACATGGTAACCAAAATTTCAGCAATTTGGGCAATTGGATGTTCAATAGCCTTGATTGTGTCAATGACATCTTCCATCTGGTTATCTTTACCCATGTACAACAATGCCAACCCAAGAACCATAAATCGAGCCCACTTGTCGCTCAATTGTGCAGCATCGCGTTCCAACAGGGTTTGAAGAATTGATGAAGTGATATCACCATTGGCAGATCCAACGAAAATGTGACCCAATGCCAAGGAAGCCAACCCAGACAATTCCATAGACAAGTCGTTATTACTTACAATAGGCAACAACAAGTCGGCCAAATCTTGACGTCGAGATCCAGCATAAGACAACCCCAAACCGATAATAGCAGAAGTTCGCAACTCGTTAGATTGGGAATCGACATATTCAGCAAGCAAAGCCAAAGCTGGATCAGAAACATCGTGTACACCAGCATTTACAACACCGATACCCAACAATGCACCAGCTTTGATATCTTCTTCAGAAGAATACATGTACTTGTCCAATTGTTGCAAACCATTACCAAAGTCCCATTGGAACAGACTACCGAGGGAAGCAGTAGTGGAAAGCATACCTTTACCCTTTGTTTTGTAAATCCACGAATTTGTCTCATCATTTCGAATCAGTAACTTGTCAGTACCATACCCACAGTTGACAAACGCGTTGACAAAACTAGACGCAAGATTCTGCTTGGCAGAATCCAATTGTCCTGGGTTGGCACCGAATCGTGCATTTTCCAAATGGCTCTTGTAAATATCTTCTGGTTCCTTTGGATCCAACAAGTTCAACTCCTTACCGAGATACAAAAAGTATTCAGAAAGAGAAACATTAGACAAACAGTTTTGTACTTCTTCATCTGGTACTTCAAACCAGTATTGTTGTCGGGCAAGGATAAATGCCAGTTGCTTGTGGACTAGATTATCTTGTGTGGCATCAAACACAGACTTGATCAAATCTTCATCATCAATTCGAATAGCCAAAGCAAGAGCTTGCGTTAGCTGACCATGCGTCAAATAAATCTCATAAGCAGTGTTCAAGAATGCAGAATCATCTGGTGGAGCCAACAATGGTACGCAGCTAACCATGTACAAACATACACGACCAAATGTATTCTTGTCGACAAAGTGAGGCAATTGCTGTATAGATTCCAACTCCATCAATAAATCCACTGCATCCGCTTCAGCATTGTGTTTCAAGAAAAACGGAATAATCTTAATACCGAGATCAACCAATTCACTCGTGTCTTCTTCTTTATCTTGTCGGTCTTGGTATTCTTCACCCATTTCCAGCGCTAAATGACGTACATATTCGTGTCCCCAGTTCCCCAGGTCATCTTTGCTCGACTTTAATCTATATTTCAACGATTCTCGTTTACCATCTCCGGAATATGTCATGGCAAGGACCGATAAAACATCTGCCAATTGACTCTATAATATTTTTGATTAGTAACCCCATAGGTGGCAAAAAAAAACCAACACAAACATACCTGTAGATTTTCTGGCCAAGTAGCATAAAGATCGCTCAAACTTGGATAATGAGGTCGTAAAAACTTCAATGGTTTTGGAACAGCTGTCATTGATGATGTCGCTGTTCGGATAAAATTCTTGAGCGATTCTAGCGCTGGTTCGTATAATTCAACCTTTGGCTCCTGTTTTTATTAGTTAGAGATCAGATTTCTCACAAAAATCGAGATTGCACATACCTTCAACCGTTCAACCAACATTTCCAATTCTTCTTTAAGCTTTTGGTCTTCTTCGGATAATTCTTCTTCTTCTTCTTCCTGGTCCTTCTTATTCTTCTTCTTATCATCCTTCTTGACCTCCTTCACATCGCGCTTGCTGTCGTCCACATCAGCAGCGGGATTGTTATTATTCTCTTTCGGTGGCATTATATATATAAAATTAAAATATATCAATCAACAACGGCAAATTTCTATCGTATATTCTTGGAATATCAAAAACTCTTTCAACCACAAAATAGAAAAGACTTTGATAAAACGAGAGGTGGTCGTTGTTGTTGTTAGGCGGAGTTTGGTGGGTTTTTTTCGTGGCAAATCGAAAAGCGCTGGGATGCCTGGGCTTTTGGGAGGTCTCTGATCTGTGATTGGATTTACGCGCGTACAAACTGTAGGTGACGCAGTTGGTTATAATTGATCTCGAGAAGACATTGTAAGAGTTGCATATTGCAATACTTATATTTATTGGAAAGAATTGAGTCAAGGGTGCGGAGCGTTTTTGTTTTTTGTTGGCAGTTGAGGAGATAATTTTCTAGGGAAGAAAGTTCATCGACAACTGTCTCGAAGCCGCAAAGGAAATTATGACGCCATTTTCTTGATCATGGTTTGGATATGACAATCAACTACTGTCAATGCTCTTCCTTGGTTGTTAAGGCTCAATGGTATTACCGACCATCTTTTCACGATCAACCAGTCTGCGGCGCCGCTAGATCCAAGCAGATCGGCAGCCCTCAAAGAGCATCCACAGCAGATAGTAAGATGCTCTTTCATCTTCGAATTCTAAAGCGAGTACTAAAAAAAACATACGCAGCAGGACACGCAGAAATCATGCCATAAAATTATTTCACCCATATATACATATACGGTGCAGGGGTCGGGCCGAAGTAGCCTATATGTCGTTGGGGGAATTCCGATCAAGCCGGGAACGGCTGATGGTTGAAACTTATAAATCCCACCGGCCGGCCCATTTTTTTCCTACGAGATAGACGAAACCCTTTTTTTGTTTGTTATACCCGACTCATCACATAGCAAAATGCTTCCAACACCTATCAACTTGGACAAATGGTTGGCAGAGAATTCCCATCTGCTACAACCGCCGGTAAACAATTATTGTCTTCACAAAGGTGGATTTATGATGCAGGTACGTTTTTATGACTCTATAGGCGAATTACTGATTGATAAAAACCCTGTTTTTTAGGTGGTCGGTGGTCCAAATGCAAGAACTGAATACCATATCAATCAAACACCAGAATACTTCCATCAAATCAAGGGTACAATGACTCTTAAGGTGGTAGATGAAGGTGAATTTAGAGACGTTACTATCGCGGAGGGTGATACTTTCTTGTTGCCTCGTATGCATAATTTCATCTGATAAAATTGGGCAAAAACTTACTAACCACTTCAGCAAATGTTCCACATAGTCCAGTAAGATATGCCGATACAATCGGAGTTGTGATTGAACAAGATCGACCAGAAGATATGCATGATACATTGCGATGGTACTGCAAGAACTGTAAGGAAATTGTATATGAAACATCTTTCCACATGGTCGATTTGACTACTCAAATTAAAGAAGCGATTTTTGACTTTGATTCGGACATTGAAAAGAGAACCTGCAAGAACTGTGGAACCGTGGCGACTTCTCGTTAAAGAAATTTTTGTTAGTTATATTATTGTTATTGTTATTATTTTATATCCTGTGAGTGTCGCTTAAGTGCTCATGTTAATCTGCGATATTCATCATCATCTACACTCCAGATATTCTCTGGATCGTCATCTTCCGGCAGCAATTCAAAGCCCATATCTTGGACATTATCCAAGTCTATATCAACTTGTCTGTTGTTAATATTCTTTCTGTTCCTCCACAATAGGTTGATAATTCTAATGATTTGTACAACGTTTCGAATCACCAAAAGTACCGTAGAACTTTGTCTACTCCTTCTAACTGCAGTCGAACAACCAGCAAAAACTAATCCTAGAGCAGTGGCACATATCACCAACAGACCAGCGTCAAGGATATTCCACCAGGATTTCCAAAAGAACTGTCTCAATGCAACCATCCGTACTAGGACTTCCAACACCAATGCTACTAATACAATAATTTCGAATATCTAAGAAACGTTAGGTCAAGTTTTCCGAAGCCATATGTCATGGCCATGCTGTAACTTACATAGAATGAAATGTGCGGACAACCTTTTGGCGCTGACAAGGAGATTGCCACCGTAACCATCGACAGCAGCGTCAAAAAGATATATGCAATGATATACTGTTTGGAGTATGTAAAACTGAATCAATTAGTATTTCCACATTTTGTATCGTTTATCATACCGATTAGCTGTTACCCGTATCAAATCCCATTTCGATGCAGCAAATTGTGACTTTGGCGGTTTTGATGTCTGAGTATCAGTCTCACGAGGCGACGTTTCCGGCGATAACATCTGCAACGAATCGTCATCTCCCTCTTCACCGTCATCTGTAATAGCTGGAGTAGTTATATCCCCAGCCTCAGAATCGCTGGGATATAACTGGTCGTCTAACTGATTTCTTACCATGGTAAATTAATGTAAGTGAGCCACATGCGTTGCATCTTCCCAATCGTCGTATCTTTTCCATTTTGATCGAAATAAATAAATGCATTGCAAAAAACTACAAATATATAAAAACATATTAAACTATTCAAAGTCCTTGAATTTTCCTCCAAATACATTCTTAATCCAATGTTCCAACTTGTCATATACAATATTGTTGGCATTGTGATAATAGATGGAATGATCTGAATCTGGGAATACATGTACGTCATAATTCTCCACACCACTGATATCCAACTTATCAAGCAATACCAAAGTATTCTGGAAATGGACATTATCATCTCCAGTACCATGCATAACCAAAAACCGTTCATTTTGAGCCAAAGCGGTGGCATTTCTGATTCGAGAGTGCTCATACCCGTCTGGATTGTGCTCTGGGGTATGCATATATCGTTCAGTGTAAATAGAATCATACAATCTCCAATCAGTCACCGGAGCAACAGCCATACCATAACTGAATGTATTACCGGCATCAGTTTCCAGCGTCTTTAGAGTCATGACCCCGCCATAACTCCAACCCCAGATGGCAATACGGGATTCATCAACATAAGATCTACCAGCCCAATTCTTTGCGGCGGTGATTTGATCTTTGACTTCATACTGACCAAGTTTATCCCTCACCGCAGCTCTGAACTTCCTGCCCATTTTACCGGTTCCTCGTCCATCGACAATAACGACAATAATATCATGCGATGTTACAATCTTTTGGAAGTCCACATTGAACCGCTTAGAAACAGTCTGGGATACTGGGCCACCATAAACGTTAAACAAGACTGGATATTTTTTAGTCTTGTCAAAGTTTGGCGGTAGGAATTCAACTGCATTACCGACAATTGGATTGCCATCTTCATCATCATCCAAATGGATCTGCGAATGGACAACAAAAGGGAATGCATAGTCAGACAATTCCTTGTGCAAACGGTCGTTGGTTTCAATAATCTCACCTTCTTTGAGAGGAGCCGCACTATGCAGATCGATCACTTTTTGCCATGGAATATTCGGTCCACTATACGACAGCAATACAAACCTAGCATCACTAGAGAAAGATGCCTTGTAGTAACCATCTTCTTCAGTATCAGAAATTGCAGTAATATTTCCACCACCCAGACCTACCGAGTACAAATGTCGCTCAACAGGACTCTTTTCAGTACCAATAAAGTACACAGTATTAGTCTCCAGATCCACTGCTGATGGTGCATCTACAACTTCCCATTTGCCTTTAGTCAACAGTTGTTTTGGTTTTGCTGCATCCAACGGGCTGAAGTAAGCCAAATGGTCATATCCGTCAACGATAATCGTGTCAATATAACCATCTTCTGGCCGATCATTGTCTACATCTTTTGGTACGAATTTCATATTTCGAGTCACTTCAAACCATCCATCTTCCGGGTTCAAACTTTGCTTTCGAACAACAGTCCCTTTCCGGTTTTTGGCGTCGACAACACTGAGTTTTAGGGAATCGCTTTCTCGGTTGGTCATCCTCACAATGACCTTATCACCAGCCCATACAACTTCTGTAATCAAATCATCTTCGACTGGGTGATCCTCGGTAAGCACAGGATAATACTCTTCAGACTCAACCTCAAGAAACAAAATATCCACCACCGGATTTGGAAATCCAGGCTTTGGATACTTGATCTCAACCATCTCTGGATACGGCGTCAACTCCTGATCATCCTGCACGAAATATGGAATTTTGAATTCAGGTACTTGGCTATCATTGGTTCGCAAAAACGCCAAATAATCACCAGTTTGGGACCACCAAAGCGCATCAGGACCTTGAAAGACTTCTTCTTCATAAACCCAATCCGGTCGACCGTAAAAGATTTCAGGACCGCCATCCTTAGTAATTTGCTTAATCTTTCCGTTATCAACACCACCGACATACCGGAGATAGAGATTGTTTTCATGGACATACGCAATCCGGTCCCCACGTGGTGACCACTTTGCCAAAGACATGATCGCCGAGTCGTTTTGTTTGTTCAATGGTTCGGCCTTTCCACTTTCAACGTCCAAAATCCAAAACCTGGCGAATTCCGAATGTCGCCATCCTTTTTCAGTGTCTGTAGATACCAACGCGTTGTCCTGTTGACTGTTCAAAACTAACCCTTCCACAACTAATTCCTCGTCACCAAGTTTCAGCATTGGATTATCCAAAATAACTGTCTTATTGTCACGATGACCCCAGTTGGTTGTATAATACTTGCCCTTTTCAGACACCATATACTGCCCAGAGCTAGCGCCATCTGTATCGATCCACTTGATATCTTTTGAATAGGGATAGAATTTTCCCATTCTCATATCTTTCAAATTCAAAGGCTTGCCAGATCGAGGGTCATGTTGGTCACCTTTAGATGCAAAAGCAACAACAAACAATAATACAAGAGCTACTGCAACACCACTGACCAGGAAGTAAACTCGACGTTTGGTGGACCCAGTACGCGATCCTACTATATGATACCCTCGCTGTTCCTCAGCTAGTTCAGCGTCTTGATATTTTGAGTCATCTGCTAAAAGTTCCCGATCTTTCGCCGAGACGTTCTCCAGTATTGACGAAGTACTGGAGCGTGGACTATCGTATCCTACTGTCATGACTAATTTTTTTTTTTTTTCGTTTGTCCGCGTCAACTAGCGGGTGTGTGAGAGGTAATAGTCCTTGTCGATTTGGTGCCGTGGGAAGTTCCACCCCTTTAGATATGAGATTGGGCTAGAACGGAATGGTACTGGCGGCCTCCGTTAAGCATGCACGGCAAAAGAAAAAAAAATAAAAAAATAAAAAAACTCTAATCCCACACTAAAAAATAACCTGAATTGCTGAAAAGACATCACGATGGATTCATCTCAGAAAAATTTCTGTCTTGGCTATGCGTATTTCCTCGTGTAAACTGGATTGTTCAGTTTCAATTCGCCTGGGTGGGACACGATATCCATGAGCCCCACTCACCGGTCAGATTCATTTATAGAGCTGGTATTTCTAAAGAATAGTCTCACTGTATTATAATTAGTATTCATGTGTGCCGGGAGGGACACCATCTGGTAACGCAGCAAGCTTTAAAATGCTTCGGTGAAGAATCAAGTTGGAGAACTAAACGGGGGCGATTTTATGGCGTTTAATTGTGTCCAACATCCTATCGCTTTCCACAAAACTAAAAGAGTAATTGACACGGAAATATGGTCTTCAAACAAAGGTTCAATAACCACATTGATATCATCAGGGGCACTGTCTTCTGCGTAGCAAAACAAGAGTCTATTTATGTCTTGGTTCTCGGTGATCTACATTGAATATAATTGCCGCTTTACAAGCGGCTCTAATGCCCCGCCGTTTATCACTTGCGGGTCCTGCTTTGATGAGCCACCACTCAATTTTTGTGATTTATCAAAACCGCGACATTAACTAACTGCCATACCGTAACGCGTCTAAGGTAAATATTCCCAGTACAAGCGATAGCTTCACCGACCATTAGTTCAACTGTTTTAATAACCCGTATTATGCAGTTCAAATAAACTTGGTTGTTACTTTCGGACCAGCCGTCAGTCCAATCTACGTTGGTTTCACCAAGTACGTTCACCCATGACGGTCAATTGAGTTACAACTTTCTTTTTTTCTTTCAAATTACATATTCACACTCGTATGATTTTAGGAAATTTCTGGGTATCCGCCAATTTTTTATTCTTGTTTTTGTTGGAATCATTGCCAGATTTCCATTTGTTCTACATTCTGCGATCCAAACCGAACTCCAACTCTCGTTCCAAATCATATGCGCTCTTTCCTGCATTATTCTCTTGCGGTCGAGGAGGAGGATCTTGGTTTCGATATTGGTCATCAGGAATTCCTAGAGAATCCTTCCTTCCCATGTGATGATTTGCGGCTGGAGAAGGCTCGATTGGAGATTCCATTACTTGTGCAGTTTGGTAAATTTGTTGCTGTTGAGCCTCGTACGCTTGTTGCTGTTGTTGTTGTTGCTGCTGTTGCTGTTGCTGCTGCTGCTGCTGTTGTTGTTCCTGCAGATGTTGCTGCTGCAGATGTTCTTGTTCTTGTTCTTGTTGATCCATCATTCCTTCACTAGGATATGTGAGATTCGTAGACTGTTCAGTTTGAGCTTGTCTCACCTCAGCTCTAAAGCTAATAACTTCGTCCAAAATCATTTGTCTCATATCATCCATCTCATCAACTTCTTCAAAAGAGAAATCAAATTCCGTACTGCAAACAGGTTCATCATTAGGATCATGCCATACTCTCAAATAAGGATGACAAAGTGCATCGTCAACAGTAATTCTATCAGCTGGATCAAATGCTAGCATCTTTTCCAACAAGTCCAACGCTTCAGGATTTGCTCGAGGATACAATTGCATGAACGGAACCTTTGGCATGAATGGCAGCCCACGAACATACTCTTGAGCTCGTGTCGACCCAATTCGACGCAATGTTTCCTCTGTTGGTGTACCCAAAACATGCAAAATTTGGTTCAATTGATCCACATAGTCCTTCCCTCTGAAAATTGGCTTGCCACCCAACAATTCCGCTAGAATGCATCCTACTGACCAAACATCGATTGATTTGGTGTAACTTTGAAAACTGAGCATGATTTCTGGAGCACGATACCATCTTGTTGCCACATATTCAGTCAAGAACCCAGCATTCTTTTCCGGATCAACACTAAACCCACGAGCAAGACCAAAGTCGCAAATCTTTAGTTCACAATCTGCATTAACCAGTAGATTGCCTGGCTTTAGATCTCGATGCAAAACATTGGCGGAATGGATAAATTTCAGCCCTGCCAAAATCTGATAGACGAAGCTTTGATAATGAGCATCAGTCAACGGCTGCTCGGATCTGATAATTTGATGCATGTCGCATTCCATCAACTCTTCGTAAAGATAGACTTCATTGAAGTTGTTCGTATCGACAATATCCATATCATACAACATGGTAATATTCTTGTGGCCCCGCAGGTGGTTGAGAAGTTTCATTTCTCTAAGGGCTCTCTTGCACAAAATCTTCTTTGAAAAGACATTTGTCACCTTTTTGATCGCTACTCCAGGACCATCTGGAGATCCTGTGTATTTTGCGGCACATACTATGCCATAAGCACCATGACCGGAATCTTTGACAATTTGAAATCGCTTGTCGACGGTGAAGTCTTGGCCGTGGACTTTATAAGTATGCCGATCTGCTCGTATCATGGTCATTTAAAGGAGAAGTACAAGCCTAATGAAAGAGAAAAGAAACAGAAAAATTGTCGACCCAAAGAAAAAGGGAAACCCGAGTTGCTTTTAAGGTGTCGGTGGGGGAATGAAGAAGGAAAAGAAAGGGGGAAAGGACGAGGCAAGAAATGGTTAAGCGTTTTTAAATAGCCTCGTTCTCTAGTTTCTCTCTTTTTTTAACGCTGCTGTAAATGCAAAGAGTGAGCCAAGACCCGGTTTAACAGTGTGGGAGGAAGCACCTCTCTCCGGGTCACCTCTCCGGGCCGGACTTTGCCAGCGCCACTAGAATGAGGCGATGACGCTGGCAACAATGCGACAATTAGGCTCCAGAGGGGTGTTTCCTGTTTTAGAGTTGATGGGTTTCAAGGTATTGGACCGCTAAAAAAAAACAAAGGGGTTCTTGACATGCTGCTACGGTAAAATGTCTTTGCCCACTCATATCTTGTTATGATTCTATAAATAACATTTTTGGAGGGTTCCTGAGGCAAATCTGCAGCTGCTCAGAGCAGTGACGATCTAGGCTCACTCGGATCCTTGTTTTAAGACTATAACGGGACACTATTTATGTACCGTTGTGCCTGCATGCACCGTCATGCTGCTGCCGAGCACGATCGAAGATGGAAATTTTTTCTGACTCGCGATCATATAATACTGCCATTTCTATTTTAGTTTGGT
>JAKTPN010000262.1:85032-136208 GCA_030557665.1 Blastobotrys apis
CCCCCCCCCCCCCCCCCCCCGTCCGAATGGGATCGGGAATATAATTCTGTTGTCCGGTCTGAATCGGTTTGTATGCCAAGTAAAACTCTTTTTGTCTGTATTTTATTAAGTGTCAGGGAGTCCTGGCTACGGAGTAAAAGTGGGAGAGGCTGAAAAATTGGATAGTCATCCACCAGCCCATGGTCGGCTACAGGAAAATATCTCCCAGCCGTTAGCCGAAGCAACTGCAACGAATAAATGTGGCCCTCAGGTGCCATATCTGGTCTGTCCTACTCTAGCCGAGAGAGCCGTTTCGCGTTTTTAAGCCGCATATTCTAATGGCACGGAAACTATGCCTGCGCAAGCCACGTTGTCGTGTTCCAGGAGTGTGTCCCATCACCACCATAGAATCAAAATCAAACGACAATCAACGAACCAAATCATCAGGTTTGCAACAGAAAAAGAGGTTATATATTTCGACGGAGAGGATATCCTGAGATATACATACATCGTAGAAAACAATGTCGTTAGCACCTCCTCCTCCGGAAAATGGAAATATTACACGTCGGCTGTCGACTATTCGGAAAAGCGCCACTACACAGACAGTCAAGCTTGATGGTAAGAAGCAGTGGGAATTGATAGATGCAATACTAACGAGGATTTTATAGACCTGATACGAAGTGTTGGTATACAATGGAAAGAATTGGTAGCGGAGAATGCCAATACTCTAGAAGCAGCGTTGGCGCTTATGGACAACAGTTCGATTGGTAAAGCGCGATATCGAACTAGATTTGAAGATTTGAAGACACAGTTAAGCGAAGCCTTGAAACATCATGTCGATGATAACTACCAAGGGTTCAACAGTTCTATTGGTGCATATCGGTCTGTTGTTCACAATATCACCGACTCTCAAAAGAATATTAGTGACGCTAGAGATGAATTAACGCGAGCAAGAGAAGGACTGGCTACTCGGCGACCCACTTTGAAAGATTTACGGGCCAGTTCATTGAAATACAACGCAATGATAGATATTTTGGATAAGATTGAAGAGCTGAAGACAGTGCCGGATAAGCTGGAATCGCAGATTTCGCAGAAGCTATTTTTGTCTGCTAATGAAACGCTGACAAGTGCATTGCGACTGGCAGAAAGCAAAGAATTAGAAGGAATTTCTGCCTTGCAACCGATAAAGTCTTATTTATTCTCTCAACAATCGTCACTATTTAGCATATTGATTGAGGAGTTGCATAATCACGTCTACCTGAAGTCTCCATATTGCGACCAGCGCTGGAGTGCATACACCCAAGAGAATGACAGCTTTTCAAATGTCGAGCAGATGCTTGAAGATAAAATCAAATTTGATCTATCTGAGCGGTCGAGTACGTTTTCTGGATCTGCTCTCTTGGACGAGTTTTTGGCCAAGTTTGACCGAGATCAGCCAATGGCTGAAGATCCAAAGAAGAACGTGGAAGCTGATTCTTTTGAATACATTCGACTAATTATCGAAACATTGGCGAATCTTAATCGACTCTCGCCGGCATTTGATGTTATTCACCAGAGATTACCTACAGAATTGCATAAGATTGTGGATAAGACTATTTCCGAGGTGAGCCACCGGTATCCACAAAGTGCCAGGGAGTTTAGTGAATCAAATGGGTTTTTGGAAAAGGGATACATGGGCAATGACATTCGAATGTCAATTTTAAAAGATTTGACCTGGACTCTGTATTCCAAATTGGTTGCAGTTTTGCAGGGCCATCGGGTTATTTTTGAAGTTGTTGAGAGTATTTCTGGACGACGAGGTGAAGCTGATAACGCCTTTTGCTATGATTTCAATGGGGTGTTTAAGATTGTGCAGTCGGAAATTCGCTCATTATTGTACAGCTATATTGCAGACAAGTCGCAGTCAAGTGCTCAAACTCGAGATATGCACAATAGTCTCAAAGTTCCAAGTTCGAAGCGACCAAGAGATAAAAAGAAGCAATTATTCAAGTTTGAACAAGTGGATTATTACCAACGTGATTTCCAACAAGAATACCATGAGCTGGAAGAAACCTTAGAGCAGTCTGTACCTGGGCTGGTTTCAGGTAATGCCTATTCAGATAAAGATCGATTGATTACTCCATATGCTCCAACTGACTTGTCTTCGGCTCACCGGCTACTGGTTTCGCCAAACGTGTTTAATATCCGGGTGATGTTAGACCCTACTGTGATGTTTTTGCAAAAGACAAAAGCAGTCTTCCCTTTTAGAAAAGCTGATGATAAAGGCGCAGATTCATTCATCGAGGAATTCTTGGTCAACGTATTCCTCCCGCAGCTTGAAGATACCTTGTCCTTGTCCTTCCACAAAATCATGTCGAGTCCAGAGACAATGCAGACTGATTTGCAATGGAGCAAGTCCTCGAAAAAGCCGATTCTCAAGGGCGCAACTGTATTCATCGCCCTGGTGCGGAAAACTTGCCGCTTGCTGAACACTGGGTATGTATACCGAGAAAAATATGCGGCTTTGGTGATTTCATTGATTCAATGGGTGACCAAGTTTTTCACAGACCAGTTTGAAGGAAATGTTGCTTTGCAGGATGAAGCTGGTACCAAGCCGAAGCGGCTATCTGCATTGTTGGCCCAAGATCCTCAAATGCGGAAACTTTGTCGTTCTGCAATGGAAAATCCGTTTGGGGCTGATGAGGGCATTTTTCTCCAGGAAGCAGCAGTATTGCTTGAAAAAAGGAAAAGTACTGAAGACGGAGGATTAGCTAGAACGGATTTGTTGGACATTCCTAGTTATAAACCATTGGCAATCTTGGCAACCAGTTTGCGATGGATCGTGTTGAAGTTGAAATCGCTGAGAAAGGCAGTTTCTGAAGAAGAAGGGGATCTCGAAGGGGTGACGAATTTGGATACGAAGCTGAAGAAGCGTTGGACTTTGATGGAGGTTAACCGTGCTGTACAAGTGGACTCATCAGAACGGGACACAGAAGGGATTATTCTCCAGGGGTCTTCAGTGCAAGAGTTTGATAGCAGTATTGCCAAGTTGGAAGAATTGGCGAATACCTGTGTGATTACATTAAGATGTGATGTGAGGGCACGAGTTGTGTATTTTGTTGACCGAACGATGAACGAAGGTGATTACTTTGGCGACGCAGATTCCGAGGAACGTGATAGTAACATCGCGGCGTTGGATTCTGAGTTGATCAATACTGATGAAATGGTGGTTGATCATTTGATGGCTAAAGACAAACAGTATATTCTTCTTGGGTTGTCTAGATTTATCAACGAAGTTTTGATTCTGGGTGCTGACCGACTAAACTATTTGAACGCGAATGGGGTAAAGAAGATGAACAATAACATTGCCGTGTTGCAACAAATGCTAAAGTCGATTGTATCGGATCCACAGCAAGTCGATTTCAAGCGTGCAATGGAGTTTTATAACAGCTTTAGTTCGGGCCCCACATCGTTTATGGAAGCGGCCAAGGAGAAGCGGAAACCATTGAGTTATGAAGAGGCAAAGATTTTACTACGATTGATGCATACTGAAGGGATCCGTAAATTTGAGTTGTCCAATCGACGAGATGCTGCGAATCAAGCACGTGTTGTTCTCAAAGATCATATGCAAGAACTTCACCAAATTTTTTATAGTGGTAATGTATAAACTTTTGTGCAGTTTTAATATAACCCTACTAGTACCTTGCGGAGGACGCGCCCGCCCATTGTTGTTTTTTTTACCGTGAAAAGCGCGAACAAAACGCGTACCTTTTTGCTTAATTTTTTCACATTTAAACGTCACATTATGGTTGAGGAAGTGGTGATGATAGAGAGCAGCGATGAGGAAGATATCGTGGTATCTTTTTCTCAAGCTGCTCCTACAGTTGCAACGGAAAAACAGTCCGTGACTGATGTTCCTGAAGATGATGGCGACGATATAGTGGAGATCTCTCAGCCACCACCGGCTTCGAGACCTATGCCAGATCCACCATCATCACCTTTTGTTGGCGCAGATGATGATTTCGATACGACAAATTCTTTTGGCAGTTCCCTAGAAGTTTCAAACTTTCCAAAATTCCCCACTGCCCCAGCCCCGAGATCGATCCCTCATTCAGATGGATCAATAGCGACGACAGAGGATGACGACCAGTCTTTTGGTGACGAGAATGATGGACCGCTTCTTGCGGATGATAGCAACGATATGGTGGTCTCGGATAGTTTTGGCAGGTCGTTCAGCAACAGGGATACACAGAATGATGAAGCAGACAATACTTTTGGAGCAGTATTAAGTGTGAACAGTAGTACCAGAAGGATGACTCGGTTTACTGGTGCACCTGCTGCGGTCTTCGATATATCGTCCAGTCCGCCAGCAAAACGACCAATATCATCTCCATTGAAAATTTCTGAGCCGCCAAAGAAGCGGATAACAGTGGATATCAATTCAACTTCGAGTAGAATAGGAGAGTTTCCGAGTGGTGATGAATATGATGAAGATGAAATGCTCTTTGGGGGTCCGAAACACAATGAACCGTCCCTCGAAGATCAGGCTCAACTAGCGGCCAGAAGTTCAAATAGAATGAGGACCAGAAGTTCTACACAAACAGAAATTCAGCCGCCATTACCAGCTATATCAACTAGACCAAGTATTACCCGTGGACCTGCATCATCTGCAGTACCAACCATACCCACTAACACGCATGCATCAAAAGCCCGAGGATTGTCTTCAGATCCAATCAGTTCGCCAGCACGACCACTTCAACAACCCGCCAAGCGAACAAATACAGCACCAGCTCGACGGCCACGGAGAAATCCAGAGGAAATTCGTCTTGAAAAGGAAAGAAAGGAGAGGGAAAAACGGGAAAATGAAGCCAAGAAACAAGCAGCGCAAGAAGAAAAGCAGCGTAAGAAGGAACTTGAACTAGCCAACCGTCTAAAGAGAAATAAGCAGGACGTTGCAAAAGAATTAATTATTGATTTGGCTTCAAAGTTCCATGATGATGAGACTTTGGGTCAAAGTATCAGGGAACTTTTGCGTGAAGTTGGCATGGAAGTGAAGAAATGGGAAAAGGATTGCATTAACTGGAGCCCGATCCGGCTTCGGCGCAAAGTTACTACAAAGTATGACCTAGAAGAAGATATTTATAAGCCATGCGAATTGGAGGTTCAAAAGGAAAACAGGGCTTTGGTATTTATTAACGCATCGAATTTCATCGACATTGTCGAGTCTGATTCGCTGCAATTGCATGTATCCAGTATTCGAGAGGTGTTCCCGTCGGAAACAATTGTCTATGTCATTCAAGGATTGGAGTTATATGTACGCAAATCTGAGAATGCGAAAAACCGAGTATACACGGAACGAGTTCGGGAATTAATGGAAGAAGGTGATGGTAGAACGTCATTACAAAGTGCGCGGAAAAAAGCTACCAAAACGGCTTCACTCAGTAACTCTTCCATTGACCGAGCCCGAGTGGAGCAATTAATTGTGCATTTACAGATCGAGCTGGGCTTCAACGTGATTCAAACAAATAATGCGCCGGAAACGGTAGAATGGGTAGTCGAGTTGGCCCAAGCGGTGGGCATGATCCCTTACAAGACCACAAAACTTCTTGGCAACGAGATTATTGACGTTGGGGTGATCAAATCGGGGAACGATGTGCATGATACCTTTTTGAAATCACTTCAGCAGATCAAATATGTTACCCCGCCAGTTGCTGAGGTCATTGGAGCGGTTTATCCGAATGCAAACTCGTTATTGTCCAAATTCGTGTCTTCTGGAGAAGGCGCAATTTCTGGTATTCAGCGCACGGGGTCCAAGAAAACTCAAGCTGTGGGGAAAGCTTTGGCGAATTCGATCCATACTATTTTAACTAGCAAAAATCCAGATGAATATCTAGGTAAGCAATGAATGACGATCTTTTTTTTTTCACACATGAGGGGCATTATCAAGCCGTTAGAACTAAGAAACTGCCATTTGCCGGGTTTGGGATTCAGAAGCCTGATGTTTCGTTTGAGCCGCACCAAAGACGCCGGATGCGGCGCCGATGCCGCGGTTACTCCAATGTTTCCGCGAGCCGTTTCAAATCAGTCTATTATTTCAGACCAATCTATCATTCTTTTCTTTTTTTAAAGGTGTCTTCCAATGTGATATTGGTATTCCTTTGTCTTTTTTGGAAAAAATAAAGAGGACCGTATACCGGATCCGTCGACATATAGCCGGAAAGATGAATGGTCTTCCAGACTTATATAATGAAGAGTACATGTCCATCGTATATTTGTAAGAGAATAAAAAAAGAGAACCTTGTAGTGATAACAAAACGATAAATGAGGTTTACACTGTGGCTGCTGACACTAGCATCTACAAGTCTTGCAGCATTCAATCCAGCCGGAAATACCAACGTTGTGGTCTACTGGGGGCAAAACTCCGCCGGTACCGAGAATTCTCAACAGACGCTGGCGTATTACTGCGAGGACGATGCGGTGGATATCGTTGTCCTTTCATTCTTGAACGTGTTTTATTCCACTGGCAGTCTACCCTCCGTCGACTTTGCCGCGGCTTGTAACGACGGATCGAAGTTCCCCGGCACGGATCTGTTGCAATGTCCACAAATTGCTCAAGACATCAAGACATGTCAAGCCAATGGGAAGAAAGTCCTTCTGTCTTTGGGCGGCGCTGCTGGTGTTTATGGATTCGAGAGTGATTCGCAAGCTGAGAAATTCGCTGACCTGCTATGGCGGTTGTTTGGCGCGGGTACATCCGGCACTCGGCCGTTTGGTGACGCTGTTGTTGACGGGTTTGACTTGGATATTGAGGGCGGATCCAAGTCTGGGTACACTGCGTTTGTGAATCAGATGAGGATGCGGTTTCATGAGGATACTACCCGGGATTATTATATCAGTGTCGCACCACAATGCCCTATTCCCGATCACTTCCTCTCCGATACCATCGCTGCTTCCGATATCGACTTCATCTTCGTCCAATTCTACAACAACTACTGCGGGGTGCAAGAGTGGGGCCAGCCGGACTCTAAATTCAATTACGCCGAATGGGACACGGTTGTGAGGTCGTTATCGCGGAACACAAACGCAAAACTGTTCTTAGGCGTCCCAGCCGCTCCGGGTGCGGCGGGGACCGGGTACGTCGACGCGGCGACTGTGGTGGACGCTGCAAATACGCTGAGGGCCAAATATTGCGGTTTTATGGGGGTGATGGTCTGGGATGCAAGTCAGGCTTGGGCGAACGTGGATGACGGTACGGGGTTGAACTTCATCCAGACGGTGAAACAAGGCATGGGTGCGGTCAGTGTGCTAGATATATGTGGAGACGGTCAATCGGCTGTGTCTGTGCGTTCTGTCGAGTCGGTAAACAATTTTTTGTCGGCCAATGTACTTTCGGTTAGCTCTATGGAACTGTCCTCTGAAATACCTACGGTGGAGTCGTCGCCTACCAGTTTACTGCTCACTGCACTAGCTCCAACCATTGATACGATTTCTCTGCTGTCAAGTCCTTTATCCCCAGTCACCTCGACCTTGGAATCTCCTGGGCATACCTTCACAGACATTACAACCGTTCAGGTGTCATCGACCGGCGGCGCGGCAACCACCTCGCCATCCGTTGTGCTCTCGACAGGTAATTGGCCTAAGTCTGCATCCGCCCACCTACAGATGCCTCCTGGAAAGCAGATATCTATTCGTATGTTCAGCATAATTTAAGCTCTCTTACTAATTAATATAGAAACTGCAAAAACCGCAGAGACCACAGTAAGTCCAGAAATGACAGTGTTAAGTACGCTTTCACAGCCAACTTCGTATATTGGAGACAGTTTGTTACCACCAAGTGGTACCACGGCGGTACACTTACCTACAGAATCCAGCAATTCTCTGGGAGCAGTATCAGCGGTATTGACGACAATGACTGGTAGCTCACTGCCAGCGACGATAGTATCAAAATCAAATGTCACAGCGCTACTACCGTCTACCGAATCCCGCAGTATTCTAAGCACCATGACATCAGTGCTGCCTACTGGATCGATCAGTATTCCGAGCATATTGTCGACAATACTGAGTGTTAACATATTGGTATTAACTGCTGATTATATCCATGCTATTTCAACGCAGTGGCCTAACGTTACTCTGGCAAGTACAGCACCTAGCTCTAACGCTGCTTCAACAACTGCCATAACAACTGCTGATTCTATCCACGGTGTCTCAACACAGTGGATTAATCTTACTTCTATCGTCTCGACTCCTTCAGGGTCTATTGTCGACATGCCAACAGCTGAAACTGACTCTACAGGCAGCTTGGCTTCATTGGAAACGACAGTAATCCCATCACCAGATACCACCATGATCACAACTAGCACTGGAAGGCCGGCCAAACTAAGAAGTGCCATTATAACTAGAATGTCAACAGCGGTCGAGGTGCATACCTCCACCGTCATTGTCAATGGCGGCACTGTTATAGGCACCGTCACGAGAACTTATACTACCACCAAGACTATTACGCCTACTATTACTACTACCGCTACTGTCTGCCATTCACATGTAGCAGAATTCACGGAGAACAACAGTGCACTAGTTATTAAAGTCACTGCCAGCTCACTACCAGATGCAGGTTTTGAGAGTCATGGCGACAAGCCGCACCGTGTAACCCCAGCAACCTCCACCGCAGCGAGCACAACCTCCACAACTGCAGCATCCACATCAACCAACACTTATGATTGCCCAAAAGCAGGTGACTCCTGCGCCAAATTGCCAGGTAATCTACTTTGCAGCAGTGATGGCGGGTACCTCGAGTGTATGCAGGATGTATGGGTGGCCCGTCAGTGTGCTCCAGGCACTGTATGCCATCAGCTCCCACTCTTGGTATACTGTGACTGGCAATACCATGTCGAAGATACCGAGCCGACCTGTGAATCTCCAGACGCATTGTTGAGGAAACGGTCCGTGGGGTTTACTGGTAACAACGAAATTTCAGTGCCAGGGTCTTCTAGCGACGTGCAAACTGGGGAACACAAGTTTGAACTTTCATTTTCGACACAAAAGGTTAATAAAACGATATGGAAAGGCGTGTTAATGGCATCTACTCTGAATAACATCCCGATTGAACCGGATTGGAGATTCAACTTCACGTCAAGCTTGAATATTTCTAGTGTAGAACGGGGTAGCTTGGAACGCCATGGCAAACATTATGTAATCAAAGCCGACCCAGACCAAAGAGATGCCGGATCCATGTCGGTGATTATTCCTTTGTGGGGAAATTATTAGAGCCGCCTAGGTATTGAATTCTACTTGCTATTTTTATTTTTATTTATTTTTTCTTTCTTTTCTTCTTTTGTTGTCTTCCCTTGTGTGTGGGGCAGTCCCATATGGCACGGCTTTCTTTGTTGGCCCAGCAGGGTGGTATCGCCGAGTTGGACGTTCAGCGGTATTAATACCGGAATGAACCGATGCAATGCCCCCAACGACATGAAAACCCTGATCATCATATCATTCCGGCAGATTCAGCCGATTGGATAGTACCAAAAATATCGCTGTTCCAACATGACCGAATCATCTGCGGCTACTGATTGCGGCTTGCGGCGCTGCCAACCTTCAACGGTCATTTCAAACACAAACAAAGATCTTGGATTATTTCCATCATAAGCAGTCCCATAAAGCTGAGACATGACTCTATTCCATAGCTTACAATATGGCTTGCCACGTTCCGTATCCCATGTGTGGCACCACTTTCCTTGTTGGTGTTGTGCACCCTCTTTTTGAAACATTCGACCACACAAAAAATCCGTTGGAGCAATCTACTGACGGTATAGGATGAGCGCAAGCATATAGGGCTGGGGTGTTACTTTGTTTAAGTTGACATATATATGGACTAAATCCCCCGTGGGATGGAGTCTTTATACAATTAATTGTGAAACTGTATAGTAATGATTTCACTGATTTCCACCGCTATTTTCGGACTGGCATTGACAGCGTCGGCTGAATACAACTCAAAAGCACAAAACAACGTGGCGATAGTGCCAGATGACAATACGAAACTGAAAGATTACTGTTCTGACAAGTCAGTTGACGTGGTATTACTTCCGTTGATCGACATGGAAACATTTGACGGAAGCTTGAAAACCTTGTTTTTCAGCTTTGACAACTGTGGTGATGGTAGTAAGGAATTGGATAATATGTTTTATACATGCCCAGATGGCCAAACTGCCATTGAGACTTGCCAGGACAATGGCAAAAAGGTGGTTGGTATGATCAGTGGTAACAAAGGGTTTCGAACAGATGCCCAAGCACAGGACTTTTCTGAAAACATGTGGAACATGTTCGGTAACGGTGTTTCAGAAAACCGACCGTTTGGTGATGTTGTATTGGATGGGTTTGTGGCCGATTATGATGTGCAAATCTCCAACGGAAAGACTGATTGGTTGCCATTTTTCAAGTCATTGAAGACTCGATTTAATCAAAAAAAGACTTATTACACGGGAATTTCTGTTTCTTGTTCCGCATCTCCAGGGGCTCTCCAAAAGACTCTTGATGCTGGCGACTTTGACCTGGCGTTTATCGACCCTAGTGATGGAAAGTGCGATTTTGATGCGATTAATAAATGGATGAGCTCAGTCTCAACGACTCCAGTTTTCCTCGGTATTGAATCTGAAGACGGTGTCTCTGGTCAACAGTTTAGCGCTGCAACCAAGTTACAGTCAGACCACTGCAACTTGGCTGGTATTGCAATCTACAACCCATCCAAGGCGAAGTCGTTGGACGTCTACAAGGCTGGACTCAACGCAGGTACTAGTTGCAACGGAGAGGAGTCTCCTAAACCAGCCCCAGCCCCAACTCCAACTTCTAGTCATACTCCAAAACCAAAGGGGGTTGAATCTGTGACCCAGGCACCAGCAGCTGCACCTCCATCCACTACTGCTTTGTTATCAACGCAACCAGTATGCAAGCTATCAACTGTCACCGAAAAAGAGACTGTTACAAACATTGAAACTCAAACTGAAACCCAGACATGTACAGTCAGAGAAACTATCAGGGAGATTTGCGATCCAATGACAGTAGTTATTACATCGTTTATGGCTGCGTCCAAGATTGGTGCTGTAAGCTGCGTGACTGCGACAGTGAGCCGCACGTAAACTGCGGGTCTGCCAACCCGCAGATCCGGCGGTTTATCTAGCCCCATTGTTGCCTTTTGACTTTCAAATATACCGACTAGAGTATTCTTACAATGCTGCTACTCATTGAATTATCTATTTTTTCCTATACTGAATATAATATACACTAGTACTTTCTCATTTTTGCAGAGAAGAAGGGCAGCTCACCCACGGGACTATCACGCACGGCACCAAAGACAATAAAACCAACGCCACCCAAAAAATTAAAAACGTTAGAACAAAAGAATCAATTCTAAACATTTATATATATATAATCATTTCCCCAAAATATAATAATAAAGTACCAAATAGATCTCTATTTAGATCCAGCAATGGAAACTTCCTTATCTTCTTCAACTTGATCCACGTGTGGATGGGAAGAAAGGGTACCTACATGGTCTTCTGGCAATTCAGCACTGTGATAAGGTTAGCGCCCATTCAATCACAAAAAAAAAAAAACATACCTGAACCCCTTGAACAATACGTATTCGTGCTTGACATTTCCTTTTAAATACTAGTTAGTAAAGCAGGTTTCACTCAGAAATATCGTTTCATACCTCCGCTAGACTTGATGTCTTCCTTGGCTCTGTTTTACCGGTTAGCCGCTGCCGCCTGATAGATACCACGAGACTGCACTTACTTTTGATAATCATCGTCATTGACGTTATCCTTAAATCGAACCTTTTAACTAATGTTAGAATAACGTCCAATTGTACTCAATTGAAGTTCATACGATATAACTTTTAGACATTTTTCTTGGTTTGAATTCACAGTGGCGATAAGTGATAGAGAAGAGATCAGATATTGCTGCACTTGCTCTTAAAAGGCGTGCAGGCACGATGAATGGAAGCAACCGGTCCGGTTCGTCCCAACCAGCCCACCCACTGCCAGCTTTTTTCCTTCTTTGGGGCCGCCGGAAAAGAGCCGGCTCTAGCGCTACTTTCTCCCACCCTTTCAGAGTCGTTGACGTCACTGCCAAACAAACGCAAATTCAGATTGTTTCATTGCTCTTGTTCAAAGAGACTCGAGATTAAAAATCCAATCTGAGGTATTTGAAGAGAAAAGATTTACCGCCGAATAAACACAGATGGGATAACACAAGATATATGTTGAAAAGTCAAATAGCTGCTAGGAAGATATGCTATTTTTATTCTAGAACTCTACTGTGTTAATTTCCACGATTATATTCGCTGTTCTCCTGATGACGTATTGCGGGGAGCAGGTGCCGGCAGAGAAGAAAAATTGCCGGAAAAGTCTTAGCCTCACATTCTCGATTATATATCCTTGACAAAAACAAGAAGAAAGAAGGAAAAAAAAAGGATATTCGCTTGTTCCCTTACTAATAGTTTGCCTTTGAACAAAACAATTATTTTGTCTATCAGACTTTTGTCTCTTGCTTCTAATAATCACATTGATGGGGTTCACGACTTTGAAGAACAGAGTCAGTCGCAGGGATATACGCGAAGAGATGATTAATAGTACGAATAGTGACGTTGATGACAAAGACGACAAACTGCCACTGTATAAAAGAAAGCGAAATGGCAAGGGCCTACTACTCGACCTTCCGACACCTCCAAGGAATAGCTCTGATAGCTCATCATCAGAGTTTACACCCTCTTCTCCAGGTTTGGAACATGTATCTCCAGCTACGACGTTGTCTTCGCCAAAAGACCTACCTATAAAAATTTTCCATCAAGAATTAGATATCTCTGACAAGGTTATAGGAAGAGGTTCTTTTTGTTCGGCATATCGCGGTAAAGGTAAAGACAAATGCTACGCTGTGAAATGTCCAACACGTTCGAATAATTCTACAGTGGTGATCAGAGAAGCAAGGATCTTATCGGAGGTTTTTGCCAACACATCATCATCATCATCATCGTCAAGTTCAACAGCGGTACCAGAGTATGGTGTAGCAAAATTTCATGGTGCTATTCTAGAGCTTCCTGGGCTTGTGTTGAGTTACTATCCGAATACCCTCAAATATTACGTACAAAGTGTGATTCCGACCTCTCATGATGGAGTCTATCTTGGCCAACAATTATGGACGCAGTGGGCATTACAACTATCCAAAGGATTAGCCTTCCTACAATCCAAAAATGTTATTCACTGTGATATCAAAAGTGATAATATTTTTCTGGATAAATACGGCAATGCATTTATAGGCGACTTTTCGTCTGCCAAGTTGTCCAATGGTATGGACGATGAGGAACCAGAAGATATCGCAGCAGGTGCGTTCTCTGTACAGTTTTCAGCACCTGAATTGCTTTCTGATGCTGATGCAAAACCTTCATTTTCTACAGATTGTTATTCTCTTGGATTGGTTTTATTGCATGCGGCTACTGGTTCTGAACCTTATGAATGTGCCAGCAAAAGTGTTTCTCAAAAGCTGCTTTGGGCTCGACGTGGAACAGCTTTAATGTATTGTTCGGATGAAGACATCACAAGAATGGCCAGTGTACAGCATTTGATGGAATTATTTATTTCACATCGTCAGACGTTACCGGAGATTATTCCTCAGTTGGAGCAATTTGCTTCAAAGCATGGTTATGAGAGATGAGCGGTGACAAAAAAACAAAAAAACTCATTTAAAATATTTATTAAAAAGAATAAGGAACTCTTATTAAAAAGTTTATCTACTATATATTAAAAACTTTCGTCTTTGCACGGATAAATACCATTTCAAATATTAAAAAAATAAAGTGTACAATAATCAACGCAAAATTAATAACATGGACGGCTCAGCATAAGCGTCCCAACGTTGCGTGCATAAAACCCTGTGGCGTGTAGATTTGTCCCAAAAATTTGGCCCACGGTTTCTCTTGTTTGGCTGAAAAAAAGTGACGGCGCGAATTTTATTCCCGGCAATTGTAGAAGGGTTTAAGTTTTTACCACTTTGAACAGAACGACCAAAGGGAAACGAAAGAGTCAGCGGTATACGGAAACTTGTTCAAAAAGACTCGCCTATTCCGTTTATACTTTTGCAATAAACGAAACAATACAACGAAGACCATAGAAAACGGCTCTGGTTCACTTGGTGTGACGACGGACTCTTTCACTAGGCGTCTTGAATACCTCGACAATAAATTTGCCCGATCCAGCGGTGCGTATACTTCGAACAGCCAAATTCGTCTGAGATAGGTGTTATCTTTTTCTTTTTGGTGGTGTATATTCTCGATCTAGTAAGGCTTACGCGACGCTCTAATTTTTTTTTATCGTGTTCGGTTTAAGCGACATACACTTGTCACTTTGTTGTTGATAAAGACAGGGATTAGTAAACCGCCACGAAAGCATGATGAGTAGTTCATCGCCCGGTACCTCATCGGTAGTAAATCATGCTATGAAACCGCCTTCTCATGCCAGTGCTAATGTCTTTATGACACCAAAGAATAATAATAATAATAATACCCAAATCAGTGATCTGGCAGCTGAGACGGAGATAAGGCAACCAGTATTGAAAAAGGATACGACGACGACGCGGAGCAACAGCACAGACCATCAAAACTATCCTTTGAAATTTGCATCTTCTTCGAATGGTAATACAGACATTGGATCAGTAAAGATGGAAGGTGATGATACTTTGATGACTTTGGACGATATAAGTAATGAGGAGTCACGAGTATCTGCATATGCACGGCTCGATTTTGATGAGTTTACATTTTATGTTCAAACGTTACAAGTAGTACTTGGAAGAAGGGCAGAAAATGGCTCGGCAATGGTTGATGTCCATCTTGGTCCTCAAAAGGCCATCTCAAGAAAGCATGCAAAGATTTTTTACAACTTTGGTAACCAGAGGTTTGAGTTGTCAGTGATGGGTAGGAATGGTGCATTTGTAAGAGAAGTGTTTGTACCTATGGATTCGACAGTTCCATTGCATGATGGGTATGTGGATAAAACAGGAAATGTTTTAGAGAAATGCTAACTTTTTTTTTAGTGATACGATACAGATTAGTGAAATTTCATTTCGGTTTGTGTTACCAACGGGAACGGCGTCTGAAGAAGAAGCAATATCTGCTAACGCAATGAACCCATCGGATGCTTTGTCATTACAAGATCGAACAAGTTATGAAGGTACACCGGTTAAAAAGTCGACATCACCAGAAGCTTCAGACATTGCAATTGGCACTGGTGCGGCTGCATCGAAAAAGAAGGAACCCGGACCAAAACGACAACCAAAGAAGGAGTATACGCTCGAAGAAATTCCAATGGAATATAGAGAAAAACCATCTCATTCGTATTCCCATTTGATTGCCACAGCATTGAGACAGAGAAGTCCGGTTACTGGCATGTCACTTGCAGATATTTATAAAGCTATCCAGGACATTTTTCCTTATTACAAGTATTGTCCCGCAGGATGGCAAAACTCGGTACGACATAATCTGTCGTCTAATAAAGCATTCAAGAAGGTGACGAAAGAAGGAAAGGGGTTTTTGTGGGGGATTGATGAGGAATATTTTAGAGAAAAGGAACGACAAAGACAGCGGAGTGCTGAAAATGCCAAGAATAAAGCAGCTGCTCAAGCTCGTGCTCAATTGCAAGCCCAACAACGATCAACAGCGGCTTCAAATGCTGCAGCTGCAGCTACTCAAGCAGCTGCCGCAATGATGGCGGCGGCAATGGAGAACCCTGATGGTGATAATATAGATCCATTGTTGGCACCGGCTTCGATACAACAGTCGATTAATGAAGCAAGGAAGGAAAAGACAATTGCGGAGTTGGCCCAAGAGATTGTAGTGAATCCATCGGATGAACGCAAACGGATTTATAATCCAAATTATTCTGCACAGGATTATGATCAACTGAGGAAGCAACGATCTGATTCGATGAATTCTCAGTCGGCTACGCCTGAAATGAGTATACAAGATCAATTGGCTGCGAATTTGCAAAGTAGGTCTTCTGCTACTCGTACAACAACAGTTCCACCGGCAAATTCATCTGCTACGTTTGCGACTAATGTTAAGTCTACACCTCAAAGCCATTCATCGTTGCAGGCGGGCCAGAGTATGTTCCGTATGTCTACGAAACCTGCATCACAATCTCAATCACCTCCACCAGGACAGGCGTCGCCGCAACAACAACTACAGAATGGTCAACCGCCTGAAATTTCATTCAAAGAGATGGCGAAGACGCCGCAAATGAGGGTTAATCTACAACAATCTCAGCAGTCGTCTCAACAATCGTCACCTCAGCCTCAGCCTCAGCCTCAAGCTCAAGCTCAAGCTCAACCAGCCGTGGCGAAACCAGCTGCATCAAGGAAATCCGCGCCTGCTGGTGGAGCGTTTGCTGGAATGCGATTCACTCCAGAAACGACCAAGTCACTACAGCAATTGCAACAAACTGTGCTAAAGAGTTTACCGCCTGGTGTGAGTCCACAAGCCGTGATTCCTGCATTGGCGAGTGCCTTGGCTCAAGCTGCAAAGGCTCAAGGTGGAGATACAGCGGAGAATATGCAACGGCTTTTGGAAAATAAGAATCCAACAGAACTGGTATCACTGTTGAAACGAACATTGGAAAATTTGAAAGCTCAGGCTTCCAAGAAATCGTTACCAGTTCCAGCGGCAAGTGCAAATGCAAGCCCTTCTGTGGAGTCGTCGTCAAATACGGCGCCGGCGCCGGAAATGGCGAGCTCATCGCCGGAAATTCAGTTTCATGATCAAAAGTTGGATGTGGGGAGTAGTAGCGGTAGCGGGAATGCCGCAGCCGCCGCACCAAAAAATGCCAGTCCGGCGCCTCTGCCAGCACTGGTTCCATTGGCTCCAAAACCTGAACAACCACCAGCACCTCCTAAGTCATCTTCACCGGTAGTAATATCCACACCACCTGTTGCATCAACATCTACACCGGTCGAACCTTCACCGTCACCGGCCCAGCAGCAACAACAACTCGCAGCAGCATCAGCATCATCGTCAAATCAAGGAGGAGATGAACAAATCTCCAAGGTTGAAGCACTATTGTCCAAGGCCAAGAGTATTCCTAATCCAAGTGCGAATATTCTACAGGCTATTGGTCAATTAGAAACGAAATTACGAATGCTTCGACAGAAACGATCGCATGATGATACAACACATTCTGATTCCGCTAGGGCCAAGCTTCATAAGAGTGACGAATGATAATAACCACCACTACCACCACCCAGGTATTTCAATTTGATGATGATGAGATGAATGAAATGTTTTCAAAATCCTTAACAACTTATATTTTTTATTATTAATAATTTTTTGCAATTTAAACTTCGCTCTTTTTTTTTTTTTGTTTTGTAATGATTCTAATGCTTTTTCAACTCTTTTTTTTTTTGTTTTTTGTTCACTTCTACTTCTCCATTTTCAAACTTTCAAATACAAATATATTAAGCCTAGTATTCTAATTTATATTAAACAGCAAAACTAAAGCTCCTTGAGGTTACTTGGGATAGCATTAAACGAGCCTTCAGCTTCCTTGGCTTCCCAGAAGGCAGTATCAACATTATGATTACCGTGATAAACCCATCCATTCTCAGTAACATGGTACAGATTAATTGAACCACCAGAGAATGCATCTCTGTGGGTAGCAGCAAGAATCGATCGCTTACCCAGAGCCAATGCTTCTTCAACAGACAATTCCCACTTGTAATTCGCATCCAATACACCGTAAGCAAATGTTTGACCAGACCCTACACAAAACATGTCACCACCCAATCGAGTACCGTCGGAATCGACGTAATAGATAGCTGGACCTTCTCGCTTGGTATAGCCACAGATCATGGTACCCATCGACAAGCCAGCACCTTTGTATTGATAAGTGAGATTAGCAAGGATCTTAGACGCAGCAGCCACTGAGATTCGTTCTTTATTTCGAAGTTCATGCAATCTACAGTTGGCACCGAGCCATGTTTCCCAGTATTGACAATCTGCAGCACCACCAGCCATGGTACCTAACAAGAATGGATTGATTTCGAGAACCTTTTTGACAGTTTGAGAAGCGATCCATGACCCGCCCGATGCTCGCGAATCGACCGCCACTACAATACCACCTTGGAATCGGAATGCTAATGTCGTAGTACCGTGAGCAATCTTAATTTTACAATCCGGGTTTGTATTGTCGTCTGTGTGTGCTCGTAAGAATGATGTTGGCTAGAGAGGGTGTTAGCTTTTCCTTGATGAGTGGCAAATGCCCAAAACGTACTTCAGAGATTGGTGGAACAGCAAGGGATGGTGTTAATCCAGCCATTCCTTTAGGAACAGCCATTGAGGCGTATTCATCTTCTTGATCCTGTCGACGGCTAGCCGCGAATGTATATTTTTCGGCAATTGCATCCATTGTATATATATATATATCAGCGGTTGTGTTTGGAGTATATAAAAAGATGTGGTGGTTTCGTGTAGTGGTGATGGGAGAGACCTCTTGAAGCCGGGGCGCGCGGTTTAAAAAGTCACCACGCAATTTGCCTTTACCAAGAAAATCTTTTGTTCCACTATATAGTTATTTCCACAGGTTCAACCACAAATACACCCCTGAACTAGATATTTCAAATCGACCAGAAAAATAATTAATCGAAATGTCTGACGAAAAGAAGGAAATTCCAACAACTGAAGCTGCTGCTCCAGCCGCCGCTCCAGCTGCCGAAGAAAAAAAGTCTGATGCTGCCGATGCTTTGGCAATGTTTGGATCTAAGCCAAAGGCTGCCGCAACTGAAGAAAAGAAGGACGACGGAGAAGAAGCATCTAAAAAGGAAGAAACCAAGAAGGACGATGAAGAAGAAGCTCCAGACTCTCCAGACGTTCACTTTGAACCAATCGTCAAGCTTGAAAAGGTCGACGTCAAAACTAACGAAGAACAAGAAGATTCCGTCTTCAAGATGTATGTCGTTCTCCCCTTTTAGGAAGAATAATACTAACAAATCAAAACAGCCGAGCTAAGCTCTTCCGATACCATGCAGATGCTAAGGAATGGAAAGAACGAGGTACTGGTGATGTCAAGTTCTTGAAGCACAAGGAATCTGGCAAGGTACGGTTGGTTATGCGACGAGACAAGACCTTGAAGATCTGTGCCAACCACTACAGTATGTTTACATCTAATGAGACATTGGAGAAGAGATTTGCTAACGCGTAATTTTTAATAGTTTTGCCAGACTACAAGTTGAACCCAAATGTTGGTAGTGACCGAAGTTGGGTCTACAATGTCGCTTCTGATGTTTCTGAAGGTGAATCTGAAGCTCAGACTTTGGCCATTCGATTTGCCAACAGTGAAAATGCTGAACTTTTCAAGAAGAACTTCACTGAAGCTCAAGAATCTAACAAGGCTTCTTTCAAGTAAAAAGCACGGGGCTGAAAATATGAAAAGAATAAGGATGTACGATCTTTTAACTGTACGATAATGCTGTTTTTTTTTTTATGATATTAATTTTTTGTGCTATGCTAAACCTTTGATACACGTAAGCATTCTGCATCTGTAAAGGATAAAATTTATGTAAAGATTTAAATCGAATTGTTTATATACTATAACGTCTTTTGGTCCATAGATCAACCGATATTCTCGGGTGTCTCTACCCCAGCGTTTCGCATTCTCCTACCTGTAATCGGTAGTGGCGACCAAAACAAACACGTTGCCATGGTAACAATCCCGCCGTTCGAGAAACCCTAACTGGGAGGTGTGCAAAGCTGTGACTGCTTTTTGCCCTATCACACCGCCCCACCAAAAGATCCCATCTCAACGGCGTAAATTTCAGAACGGCAGAAATGGGAACAATCCAACCGCATACCCAACCGACTCTAGTTTTTTCCCTCCATCGTAAGTACACGACCAAGCAACTCACCCACAACGCAGCCAACAATGGTATGTCAAATTTTTCTTTTAAAAAGGATACGGTATTTTGAGCTATTGAGGAGTAACGTAATACTCGACATTTGAAAATGAAAGCGATTTGGAATTTGGAAACTATTGAAAACGAAGACGACGAATCTTGAAATACATTTCCGACATCCTGAAAATGAATCCAACTTTCAAAAGCGACGACTTATTACTCGACTAATCAAAGCTCAATCTCCTTTCCAAACATGAACCAGTAAAAGACTAACTAATAACCCATAGAGCGACAAGAGCAGCAACCCTATGCGAGACATCAAGATTGAGAAGCTTGTTCTCAACATTTGTGTCGGTGAATCCGGTGACAAGCTTACTCGAGCTGTCAAGGTCTTGGAACAACTTTCCGGTCAAACCGGTGTCTACTCCAAGGCTCGATACACTGTCCGATCTTTCTCTATCCGAAGAAACGAAAAGATTTCTGTGCACGTTACCGTTCGAGGTCCAAAGGCTGAAGAAATTTTGGAACGAGGCTTGAAGGTTAAGGAATACGAATTGAAGTCCAAGAACTTTTCTGATACCGGTAACTTTGGTTTCGGTATCTCCGAACACATTGATTTGGGTATCAAGTATGATCCAAATATCGGTATTTATGGTATGGACTTTTACGTTGTCACTGGTCGAGCTGGTAACCGAGTTGCCCGTCGAAAGCGATGCCGATCTAAGGTGGGTATCAACCACTTGGTTTCCAAGGAAGACTCTATCAAATGGTTCAAGCAGAAGTATGATGCCGGTGTCTCTGACAAATAAATGCGTTTTTTCCTGATGTATAAAAATAAGAAACCATGTTTTGCAAGTAATATAAAAAAAAAAGGTTGATGATTTTCCATGTCTATAAAAAGCACTGAGAGAGAGAAAGCAGGGGGGAAATTCTTTTCCATCCCCGTATATCGTAGAAGCTTTTTGAAATACCTTTTGTTTGGAATTGTGTAATACTTTTTTTGGTATGATATGTATATGGATTTCAGGCGTCGAACCGGTGGGAAAAAAAAAAAAAAAAAATCATGGCCGAACCGAAATCCAGCAGTTGGTCGAGCCGGCATATGTTGCACAAATAATTAATTTTTCCACGCGGCGAGCGATCATCTCTCTGCTACTCAAGGAAGTCTCCCCTCTTATGCGAGTCAGTCGTAAATTGTGTATGTCTTTTCTTTTCTGGCCATTGTTTCTTTTTTCTTATTGTTCACTGTATCTAGTTGTAATAGATTTTGATATAAATACTTTGGATAGTAACCGTTTTTTTTTCCTGTCTTCTCTCTTCGTTATATATACAGAGGCGGCTTTTCTTTCCCGCATTGACTCTCATCCTACATTTTTCCCTGGCACTTCTTTCACCACTAGAAAGCATGGCTCTTTCAGTTAAATCAACTGAAAGTCCAATACCACTAAAGGCACAAAATGATGTACCTTTTTATGCTTCTGTCGAAGCTGAACAGTTATCAGTATGGGATAAACAAGGTATGAGACGCTACTGCCCGTTTTAAGCAGCTTGATCTCCAAATCTGAAGATCCGACGCTATGCGATTTAACTGACAAATGATTTAGAGCTCGCATATCGATTCCTTCAAAGCTTAAACCTTCCATCGTCCGCAATCCACGGTTTCGCAAGACGATTATCATATGATCTGAGACGGGATTTGATCAAAGTAAGTTATTTTCTACATTCTCAGACAATTTTCGCGTAAAACCCGCGTATCTGAGACTCATTGTTCGTTACCGTTGCTAACTTTTTTAAACTCCAGATTCTACCCACTGAGGTATGCGTTGAAATCTTTTCATACTTGTGTATGAAGGATATTATTTCAGCTTCAGCAGTCTCCAAGACTTGGCGACAAATTGCAAAGAATCCAATTGTATGGAGAATGACTTTCAATAATGAACCAACTTGGAATTTTAGGTTTGACTGTCTGGGGGCAAATATTCGGCTGGATTGGTTCGGTGTATACCGCATCAGGTATTTACTGGAGTCCAACTGGAGGCGTGGCCGGTGTGTCAAAAAGACTTTCTCGTGGGATGCTCAGGGGCATAAAGATTCCATTTATTGCATTCAGTGTGATTTGAAGAGCAACGTGATTGTTTCCGGATCTCGAGATCGTACTGTTAAAGTATGGGATATGAGTACGCGGGCTTGTATTAAAACTTGGCACCATCACAGGGGGTCTATTCTTTGTCTGGCGGTTGATCTGGATCGAAATTTGGTGGTTACTGGGTCGTCAGATCGTGAAGTCGTCGTGTGGGACTATGCGGCTGACAAGGTCACGGCGATTTTGGATGGCCATAGTTCATCAGTATTCAATGTGAAGATTTGGAAAGATTATGTTATTTCTTGTTCCAAAGATCATACTATCAGGATCTGGAGTTTAAAGACGTTTAAATTAGTGCGCGTACTCCAAGGACATGAAGGCGCTGTTAACGCGATTTCAGTAGCTGATGGCAAAGTTGTCTCTGCGTCTGGAGACAAGACGGTTAGACTTTGGGCTATTGAGACGGGTGATTTATTAAAGACTTTTGTTGGACATACTCATGGAGTTTCCTGTGTGACATTTGATGGAAATGTGATTATTTCTGGGTCTTCGGACAATACGATAAGAATGTTTGACGCTCAAACTGGCCATTGGTTGAGCACTATTTATGACGCTCACGAAAGCTTGGTACGGAGTATTGATTTGCATGGAGACGTTCTTGTTACTGCTTCTTATGACGAAACCATCAAAGTATGGAAAAGACGACCTCGAGAACTACCGGGAATGAAGTCCAGACCGTCGGCGCTAACCAAGCAAAGGTCATCATCACCAACGACTCCACCGACTTTGAAACGAGTGGCATTTTTTGACCGGAAACCATCTGTTGCATATTTGAACCAAAATGTGCCAACCAGGGATCAAAAATCTTGGGAAGTCATGTACGAACTACGAAGCAAGGATTGGTCTCCTAGTTTCGGCCGAGTGTATAATGTTTGTTGCACATCTCGACATTTAATTGCATCCAGCGAGCATTCATCGATTGCATGCTGGGATTTTGGCGAGGGTATTGATACGATCAACTTGCTATCAAAGTATTTTTAATAATAAAAAATAACTGATTACTGAGATACTACTAATACTAATATTTTTTTTCTATTTCTTCTTATATTGATGCTACCTCAAGGAACCGTTCATTGTTTTATTTTTAAAAAATTTGTTTTTTTTACTTCTTTTATTATTATAATCCCGTATCTATGGGATGGGTCATGGGGATATCGAAGCGAGAAGAATCCTGCTAATCCTCCTGCATGAGATGTCTTGTACATGTAACTGGTCCGAAGTATCAGTCTGGGTTAAACCTGCGGGTTCTGAAGTTACCGTGCAGACATGTGATTATTCTATCTGGATACTGTCACTCTTTTAGCGATGTACATAGACAAAGCTATTTTAAAAGTTCTATTGTAAATCGCGGCTTGGACCGAACGTTGATCCAATCCACGCTATCATGATCACATCCGACAGTACCGAGATCTATAACAAACCATAAAAACGTGATCGTGAAGATCTGGAAGGATTAAACGTCCCTTGAACTTGGTACCTTGAAAAAGTAATAGCCCCAATAATATATATCCATGGAAACTTTTAACCCAGGCGGGGATTGTCCAAAGATCTTGCATATGCACTGCAGTGGTACCAATATGGTGGACTCGGGAAAAAATAATGGCTGCTCTTCCTTGCTTAAGTAACAATTTATATACATATGCTTATAAAAAAATTTCCTCGCGATCGCGACCTGTTCTACATAAACCGAGCCAAGCCACTCCTTTTTTTGTTTTTGTTTTTGTTGCTTTCCTCTCCATCGAGCCCGAGCCTGTCGCGTCAACTGTATGGTTGTGAATCGCGCTGCCATGACTGCACCCAACCGCTTTGCTTTGGTGAGGCGGCAGGCGCGCCGCATTATTATAGTGCCGTACTTGTTTTACTAAAGCTGAACAGGGATAGGTGGAGAAGGAAAGCTATCGTAGCTCATTGGGTTTTCGGGACGGCATCTCAAACCAATCCGATATGAAAAATCAGGATTAAAATTTGAAACCGAAGCCCAGTACTCATCAGGACCTGATTGAGAGCTTTCCCCCTTACCTTTGTCCTCCTCGCTCACTTTGCAGTCAGCAATTTCTGTCTCAGCCGCATGTACTTTTGCCACTTCGACTTTTGACTGCGACATAAGCGACATTGATAATCACCATCACCGCCTTGGAACAGCTGCACAGCAAAGCAATCCAAACCCCCGTTCGCATATTTCATCCCACATATCAAAAGCGTCTTGAATAAGCTACCAAAGCAACTGAAAGAATTGCTCCCCCTATCCCGCTCCATCACACAACCTGTCGACATGACACTCGTATCGATTGATTCACATGCAAATATAATCAAAATTACTGTACGTAGTACTATACAGAAAAAAAATAAAAAAATAAAAAAAATAACTTAAAATGTCCCATTATTTGTTCTTTTTTATCTCTGGTGTATCATCATCTTCTTCGTCTTCTTCTTCATCTTCCCCTTCCTCCTCTTCCTCGTCCTCATACTCATTTTGCTCCCCTGCTAATGTCTCCTCTTCTCTCTCTTCTGCCAACACTGCTTGTTTCAAACCCCACCTCAGCATGACGGAGTAAATATTCCAAAAACTAAATTCAGGCCATAACGTCGAGACAAATTCAATCTCTGTTCGTTTATCACATTGCCATAACATAAAATCAGAAAACCTCCGGACTCCGCTACTTCGGATCAAAATGTCTAATGGCGGACATTGAGCCGTATACATATGACCATCAATTGTGTCTTCATCAATATCCTCCGGATCAATCTCCCCCTTTTTAGCTTCTGTAACTATGGACCGTATCGACGAAGTGATTTCATCTCGAGAGGTGTAAGGGAAACAAATATTCAAAATGGCCTTGTTATTACTCTGAGTTATTGATTCCGCTCGATTCACTACCTCCAGCACATCCTTTGGAATTTTTGTCCGATCGCCCAATATTCTAATTGAAATGCCATACTCCTCGGCCAGATCACCATTTTCACAAATTTGTGTAAGCCTTGCCTTGGCAATCTCCATTAATGCATCGACTTCAAACGATGTTCGGTTGAAATTCTCAATTGAAAATGCAAATACAGTCACCACTTTAACTCCAGCGTTATAACACGTTTCTAAAGTAGATGCCAATGTTTCGAATCCTGCATTATGACCTTCTTGGACCTCTTGTTTTCTGCGCCGTGCATAACGTCGATTACCATCCATGACAATGGCGATATGCTGGGGTACCGGACCGGTCTTTAAAATATTAAGGAGGACTTTTTTCCCCCATCCTAGAACGTGTTGAAGTCCAGGGATACTGGAGACTCTAGGATCCATTCTTGTCATTAAATGGGCGTGTTCGGAAGGACTATTATATTATGATATGGAGTGTAAGGGAGAGAAAGAAAAAAAAGGACAGCTTTTTTGAAAAATGTTTTCTTCATTTGTCTTCAGTGGGCTTGTTTCTGCCGGGTCAATTTTTGGCCCAGCAGCCAACTTTAGGCATCGGAAAAAACAGGTTGGTAGCAGCAAACGCCGGCGCAAGGCCAAACGTATGTACGGGAACAAGATTTTTTTTTCTTCTACGATATCCACCTGCGGCGAGACGAATAATCCACAAAAAGAGAATTTTAAATCAGCAACCTCTTCTTGAAACTGTTTCTTGGGCTTTTTTGAGGGGTATAGAGAGGAGTTTTTGGGTTTGAAAGAAAAAAAAAGAATTGTGTATCATGCTTCGTCTTGGAGGATCCGCTAGAGTGCGAAGATTATCACCATTGGTCCGACACAAGAGTATATTAGCCGAGGCAGTAAAAGCAGTAACACCGAGTTTTGGAGGATCGAAGAATAAAGAATATCAGAATGCAATCAGTTCAGCCTCAAAGATTGTCCAACAGGATACTCCATTGAATGATCCATTCTCAATCGTCAGTCAGGAAATGTCATCGCTGGTGAATAATATCGGATCATTATTGGGATCTGGCCATCCGACATTGAATAAAGTTGCAATGTATTACTTTCAAAGCGAGGGCAAACATGTTCGTCCATTGATTGTTTTATTATTGAGTAAGGCATTGTCAGAAATTCCGTCCGATAAACGGGATCGTGCATCAAGAGATGAAGCCGATGTTGTATCGATGCCGTTTGGAGAAGGAATTGATGATCCACTGAGTCCATTGACGATCCTTCATGGAGTGAATCCAAATATTATTTTGAATCCGTTGAGTAGACCAATGGACCCATTACCAAGTGAGTCGAATGGGATCTTGCCAAAACAACGACGATTGGCCGAGATTGTAGAAATGATCCATACTGCGTCTCTTTTGCATGACGATGTTATTGACAATTCTGCTAGCCGGAGAAGTTTACCAAGTGGTAACATTGCGTTCGGTAACAAGATGGCGATTTTGGCTGGAGATTTCTTGCTAGGACGAGCGTCTGTGGCTATTGCTCGAATTAGAAACGCGGAAGTTATTGAACTTTTGTCGACAACAATTGCCAACTTGGTAGAGGGAGAATTTATGCAGTTGAAGAATACTGCAGTCGATACAACTAGCAAGGCGAATCGAGCAAGTTTTGAGTATTACATCCACAAGACATATTTAAAGACCGCCAGTTTAATGTCGAAATCTTGTCGAGCTGCGGCTGTCCTTTCTGGAGCACGAAATGAAGTAGTAGAAGCTGCATATATCTATGGACGGAATTTGGGCTTGTGTTTTCAAATTGTTGATGACATGTTGGACTATACAGTGACAGATTCGATTCTCGGTAAGCCATCTGGGGCTGACTTGAAATTAGGGCTAGCTACAGCTCCTGTATTATATGCATGGGAAGAATATCCAGAATTGGGGAACATGATTAGACGCAAGTTTGACGGACCAGGTGATGTTGAATTGGCTCGAGAATATGTCGCCAAAGCAAATGGTGTCGAAAAGACACGCCAATTGGCAATTCAATATGCTGAAGAAGCTATCAAGCAGTTGGAAGTTTTGCCTCCAAGTGACGCATTGGATGCATTGAAACAACTGACCATGACTATTTTGAATAGAAAGAAATAGAGCCAAATTGTGGATTAGTTGATGTATGTGTGTGTATATTTTAATGTTTATTATTGTACCAAAGATGTTTTTTTTTTGTCGTGTAGAATTTTTAAGCGCCGACGAGATCTCGACCCTTTTCAACTTGACCATATATATTATCTGCTAGATTGACACCAAAGAAACCTCTTTCTCTTTTTTGCAATGATGAACTCATGGAGAACTGGAACAAAAACTTCAAAGATTTATCCATACCAAGACAACCTATCTAATAAGCTGGAAGAATCTCCTAACATACCATGCAGCGAGTTGAGACGACCAGATGTATGCTTGGTTCCGCTCAAAGTGTCCGCGACTTGCTATAAAGTAATCCAAGACTCAGCTCCTCATCAAGAACCGGATATCAAACCTGGGTATTTTATCCTGAAAGAAGCTTGGAGTAGTCATATGTATTCGCTGGTGGATGATTTGCAAGGAGCGCCAGTCACTAGACGCTTGGTTGGCCAAAAGCCATTATTCATGTACGAGACACCTGCCAAAAATATTTTACAAGGGACATTGGTTAAAATCGACACCGACCCACCGCAAGCAGTAAGTCTCAGAGTGGCATACCAAAAGTCATTAAAACAGCGATACCCAGAGGTTATTATGCAAATGAGCGTTGATGAACAGTACAAGATGTACCACAACCAATACAATGATGGATCATATGCGGGTTATTACCAATTAGTCCGACAGGACCCTAGAGGAAGTAGCGAGGGGGATGTTGTCGCTGTGGTATGCAAGGCACGGTTCAACTCTCCGATAGATAACAAGCAGCCCGATGGGTTATTGATTGACAGCAGCCGGTGTGACCCGAAATTGGCACTAATGATGTACTTTGCAACTATTAATCTAAAGTGGACATCTCTTGTTATTCCTATGCAATATTGGCGTGAGGTTCGATTACCAAAGATGATCCGAACGGTGCGGCTTGTGGGATTTGAAGGTGAGACATGCAGCCAAATGTTAGAGCAACAGGAATTGTCGGACAAGGAAAATGTTGAGATTGAACTTAATGTGTCAAGATGGGGGGAAACAGTCCGCCGGGTACGGCCATTGAGACAGAGTCGGATGAGGGAAGGTGCAGAAAATAGCAGCAGTCATGCTGTTGAGGATGATACAGAAACCACTTTGGCGAATAATAGCAATACACAAGACAACCATGCTCGAGATACTATTCAAACCTTTACTGATGATACAACCCCAGATACTGTTGACCCTAACGTACCACAATCTCAACGATTGGTTGTACCAGATCGGCCAATGATGCCAACATATGGATTCAAGGAGGAAGAGGTGGAAATCCGCGACATTTCTACTGCATACCTTTCACAGTTTGAAATTCCAAGTTATTGCTTGGATGAAATGAGCTCGGTGGCTAGCAGTAATGTAATTCCACGTTTCATGGTTGGACAGTTTACTAGCTAAAAATTTAATATTTCGCGTTCGCTAAATTCTACACGTCCGATGAGCGTGCACCACTATAGAAAAAGAACGCGTGTGACGCGCGTTTTTTTCGGAACCTTTAAATACTCTCTGCATCCCGCATTTTTTTTTTCTTACCTTTTTTTCATTCCCACATATACTACCTTTGCATTTCTTGATTAATTTATCAACATACATCTAACTATGAGTGGAATCATGTCATCCCCAGCAGCTGCTTCAGTAATGGAGCAGCTCACACCTCGAAGTGTTCTCAGTGAGATGCCAACGAACCAAGCGCCACTGACTCCAGACGCGTCACCGAGTCGTAAACGACAAAAAGTTAGTCACAAGGCGGAACTGCGTGATGACCAAAATGATTCATGGGCTACGATAGACTGCAAAAAGAGTTTATTTCCAGACATTGTCCAACCAAGTTTGACTCGACGATTGATGAACAAATGCATGTACGACTGCGAACCTAGTGAACGGCAGAATTCCAGTGAAGCATTGGCGTTCCATTCAAGAACATCGGAACGCGATTGGCTTACAGATTTGGGCCAATGGTATGGGGATTACCCTGTGGCATGTCGTCCGTTTAGTATTGCTCCGTTTCGGCACTCGAATAAAGTAGTGATTGGCATGCAAGGAGGCCACGTCTGTGTCTCAGAAACCGGTATCAATGGACAAGAGCGGCAGTCTAATAAACCGATTGGTGGGTGGCCCGGTGTAACAGAGGATGCAATTCTGGATATCGACATGAGTGCATCAGATGGAATGCTTGCAGTGGCTAGTGGCAAAGGTACCTTTTCGGTGATCGACCTTGAGCACGACTTTAAACGGGTATATGAAGTGCAACAAACCGGGGCACGGGCGAAACAAATCAAATGCCATCCAGAAAACAACAACTTGGTGCTCACGGGGGATACCCATGGTACAATGAAACTAGTTGATCTCCGAATCGACCCACAATCTAGGGATACAATGCCCGAACTGAAGGAACATGGTTACAGCAACACGTTTGCCCCCAACAACAAATTATTCTCGCGGGATACTCTCAAAATCACCGCCATGACCTGGATGCATGACATGCGGGCCGCTTCAGCATGCGAATCACACTCTTGTGTGAAACTGTGGGATTTCCGATTCGCCAAACGGTCCATGTCGTCTGTACTTAGCCACGAGACGGCTGCACCATCGACACAGAAACGTCACTACGGGGTGACTTCTCTAGTTTACGACTACCAAGACAACAAACTCTGGTCAATGTGTAGAGACAGCCATATATACTCCATCCATGCATCGTCGCCGCAATCTGGGATTGTTGACGACCTGTCGAGTCCGTCCTTGAATGTGAAATCGGCTTACACACGCATGTCGATGGTGCGTGGCAACGACCTTGCGGGGTCATACCTGGCTTGTGGAGGTGGACTGGATAACTCGGTTGTATTGTTTAGTAAGCCCGCCAGTCGTACCAGCGGCGGGAAAGTCACCGAGTGTGCGGCCGTGTTGACCGGTGGACACGACGCAGAAGTTACAAGTGTCGTGTCCGATAACACTCAGGCTAGAATTGCATCCATCTCAGATGATGGAACTGCGAGATATTGGGGTGTAGATGATCTCACGGCGTTGAAATATCGCGAGGACTGTCCAACCGGTACAGCAGTTGCTCAAACTCCTATTGTATAAATAACCCCGTCATGCATTTTATTTTTTTTTTAATTTTTTTTTTTTAAATATAATTTATTTCCTAACCTGCCAGTTTATAACTCGACCCTTGCATTACCAGTTTTTCTTCAGCCACCATGACATTCAAAAACTGCTCCAATTCCTCTACTGTTTTCGTATACGGCGTTTCCTTTGGCACCACCATTTTCAAAAACGAGTGGATTCGGTCCAGTGGCGTGGCACCAAGATTGGTCAACATCCCGTTGATATACGACCAGTAGAAACTCATTTCCTCCTTGGCCCGTTCTTCAGCAGACTGCAAGTTAGATGTAGGAGCTGGTTCATCATCATCATTATTCGCCTCCTCCTCTGAGCCGTCTGCGGCGCCGCTACCGGTGGTGCTAGTAGCATTCTGTTGTTCAACAACGCGGAAAAATTCCCCTTCTGCTTTCAGTACCCCCTTGTGCACCCAAAACATGATGATTTGCCGCGCATATGCATTGGTCATATTGAATTGCTGTTCCAATTCAGAAACTGGTTTCGGTTTGCCGTCTTGGAAATGTGCAATTACGGCAGCCTGTTCCGGCGTAACATCCACCTCCAAAGTTCGGTCTTCAAGATGAATATCAAGTTTCACTGTACCCAGATTCGGCATCCATTTCAACTTCCGGTTGGGTTTCACTTGTGTATACCTAGTGCCATACATCCCCATCTGATTGGCAATCACAGGAGGCAATTCCAGCGCAGATTGACGGAACTTTGGCCAAAACAATCGCGACAGGATATTCGCATGAAACCTTTTGAAGATGGGTCTGCCTTTAACCGCTTCGTCATGCACTTGTTTATCAACTCGTTTTGATTCATTAACATCAGTCACCATCACGTCCAAATTCTGCAATTCTCGTTCGCCAAATCTCTTTTTCAGCAACTCTAGGTACAACTTCATTTGCATGATCGGCTCGCCCCGCAGCATTCGATCTGCAAAAATATCCACAAACTCTCGAACAAATATATCCTTGTTATCATACAATGATATCAAACTGCTAATAACATCGTCCTTACCTTTTAAGAAATCTGGTGGGGCATCGATCGGGTCTGGACACCATTGCATATCCATCAAGTCATCATCAACCTGTCCCGAAGTACTAGGTTTATTCGATTCCATCAGCTCCAAAGACAAGTCTGAGAGTGCTAGTTCTCCCTCCGTCAACAAGCCACCGACAATAATCTTGATTGTATCCTCCCGTTCTCGTAAATACCGTCGAATCGGCCGTGATACTTTATCCAATAACACCCCACGAGGTTCCAATATTGAAAATGCTTTAATCGTCGAAATATACCCAGAAATAATATCCACTGTCGTGGCACCTCCTTGCAGCAACCTTCGTTGACATGACTGTTGGAATATCGCTACTGCAGATGCACGCTGAGATGATTTTTTCATACACTGCTTCAAGTCATTTAATCCTGCCATAGAATCTGGGAAATCCACCACAATATCAAACAATTCTTGGATTCTCAAACTTGCAATGGCATCTTCTCCAATCTCTTCCAACTGGATACTGTAGTTTTCCCCCAAGAGCTTCACCAAGGCCGGTTTCAACAACTCATTCGACCATTCGTAATACGTTGGTAGCGCACTCTCGGCCCATTCATCCTTAAAATTTGCACGAACAAACCCCTCGACCTCTTTTCTTAAAAACTCGGCCAAAATCCTCTCCACTTCCTTCGTCATTCCTAGTTTACACATAGTTTGGTACACTTCCATCAGGGTATCATCCATCATATGGACCGGGTGCTCTTCGTACAAATCCTTCATCTGTGACTCCAATATCCGGAACGGCAATGCCATACGAACCAATGCTCGGAATGCTCTTTCAAAGTTCATCTCATTCGCTATTGACGGGCTCAAAAACTTGACTGGAAATTCGTAATGTATAAGCGCATCTTTCAACATCTTGGCGTTGTGGACAATACTAGACTGCTCAACCATCGGCAAGGCATACATTACAAAATGGTTCCTCATCGACTCTATATCATTAGCTTGCAATTTAGACAAGTTCAACATACCTTCGTATTTCTCCAAAATGGACTCCTTCTCAACCTGATTCCTCTGAATTGCGGCTATCACTTCAGGTGTTGGCGCTAGAATATCAAGTTAAAACCCCGTTTTCAAACAACCAAATACATACGCTGCAGGACCGTGTTCGGGCCCATCCAACTTAAAATAAGACTAAGATCTTCGTCGCTAACATTGGGTTCTGGGAATACCGAGTTGAACACCTCTACTGAGATCATTGTTGATGATGTTGAAAAACCCACGACTGGGCGACGCGCTTGGGAAAATCCAAAAACAAAAAAAAAAAAAAACAATTTCCGCGTTTTTCTCTCGATACTTTTGAAGAAAAATAAATACATTAGCAAATTTTATATCAACTCATTTAAAAACATGATCAATCGTTAAAACAACAAGTTATACAAGATCATTCCCATCAACACTGAACAAACAGTATACGTCATAACCTTCCCTGCTGCAGAAACTTCATATGCAACTGGATTCGGCTCTTCAGCACTGACATTTTTACCATCACCCTTGATACCCTTCATATTCTTCTTGCTGACTGGACTTTTGTGAGCCGTAGCATTAAACAAAGTGCTATTGTTCATAGGATCACAGTCATCAAAATCTTCCTCTTCTTCATCTTCTCCGTTCTCCTCCTCATCATTATCACCGAACCAATTTGGCTTCTTGCCACCAAATTTATCTTCGAACATTTCCTTGTTTTGAGCAGATGGTTGGTGATTGGATTTCGCATGTAGGTAACTTGAGACATAAAATCCCGGAGTCACTAGAGTTGGGGTTGGAGTTGGCTGTTTCGTTGCTGGCTCACCTGTAGAAGATGCTTCAAAAGTAGTCGTAGGAATCGGAGTATGCGTCTGGATATCAGTTTCACCTAAATTAGTGGTGGTATGGTTGTCAAATGATTGACTAGATTTTGGTTCTTCGACATATTCTTCTCCCTCCTCGGTATCATCTTCACTATCATCATCACTATCGTATTCAGAATCATCATCAACAAATTCGGTACCATTCAGTGGACCATTTACCGGAAAAGAACTAGGCAATGCTGGCTCAACCATGGACTCATCAGGAACCTCTTCAGTACCATCCCAGACATCATTTGCTTCTTCGCTTGGCAAGGCATTTGGATTCTTAACCACGTCACCCAATTCACCACTACCCAGTTCATTGTTCTCTTCGGTATTCTTTTCAGATCGAGACCGCCAAAATGGAAGACGATCAAGGATCGCTGGCCGTGGAAATGCGTTGATATTGGCGTAATTTTCATCAAAATCTCCCTGGTCTTCAAATTCTCCATTATATTCATTCTCAAATCCGTCTGGTACATCATGGCCGGAATTGTATTCATCTTTTAGGTATCTTCGGGTTTCTTCATCATACAGATGCTCAGTGGGCAATGGACCTTCAGGATCGGGTATAGTATCGGCAGATGGGAATTCTTCGTAGTAGTCTTCATTCTTCTTGTTATAACCCTGGTTATTGGTGCAATCTGGATCTTCACATGGGTATGAGTATGCAGTGTAAACCTGACGTGAGACAACTCGGGGTGCGGCTCGCGCGGCGATATTGGGCTTGGTGTCACTGGAGGAAGATCGACGTTTGCTATCAAGCATTGGCTTGGCAGCGGGGTAAGGCTTTTTGGAAACTGGAGGTTGAGCTTGAGCAACCAAATATTCATATCCATATTCATCCTCTTCTTCTTGCCGTCGTAACCAACCAGTGCCATCGTCGCTATCGTCACCATTATCACAATCGTCTTCTTCATCGTCCCAATCTTCGTCATATTCGTCATCGTTGTCACGGTTGTCACAATCTTCATCATTTTCTTCAGTGTCGTAGAATCTCATAAACTGTTTCATTCCAAACAAATTAAAAGAGACTGGCCGTCCACAAGCTTCATTAAACTGAGCGTGGATTTCCATATCAACGGCTTCCTGGATCTAGGTGTTAGCAGAGGGTCCATCTCAAGGAACATACAGCAACAGGGGCAGGGCAATTTGTTGAGCAAACTTCCATCACGGCTTCGATATTTGTGCACTGACAATTAATATCACCAGGCTCACAGTTCATATATTCTTGCTGTGCCATGTGGTGGCAAGCCAAATACCGAGGGTCATCCTAAGGAGGCGTTAGTGAAAACCAAAAAAACCGCATAAATAGAACATACACATTGAAGAGGTAACTGCTGGAATAAAGAACCGGCTAGTGGCCTTAGTTGTTGCTGACCTGATTCAGCGTTAAGACCTTGAGCAAAAGAAGCGCCGGCATGAATAGAAGCAAGCGCTAAGACGGATATAAAGCGAGGCATTTCGAAAACAAAAGTTGTTCTTAAATGACCCAAGAAAAAATTTAGATATTAAAGCAGGAACAAAGTCCAATCTGATATTTGATAAGAAAATCGATACTTGTTGTGCAAATCAAAAGGTAAGCGCTGAAAAAAAAAAGGTGGCAGTGTGATGGATAAGAAGAAGAAATTGATTTCCCCAGAAGCCTCCCAAAAAATATAAACAAACGCCAGACATTGTATCAGCCGCGCGGCCTTAACCTATTTATTACAGAAGGAGATTATATCATCTGGTACATATTTTGATAAAACATCTTTGAAGTCTGAGAACTTGATCCAAGTTAGATCTCCATGGGTAGATCGGATTGGAGATCCGCAATAAAGTACCCGCACGTAGTACTCACAGTCCTTCTTCCATAGTTCAATAGCGATATTAGATCCCATACCCGGCCATCTTAGCGCTTTAATACCAAGAGCTCCAGCAAGTGGAGCAATATCACCGTCATGAGCGAATACATGCGAGAATTTCACCTTGGAACCTTTAACTGCAGTGTTTAGATCATGCAAGATTTCACCTACGAACAATCCTTCAACAGACTGAATGTACTCCGTAGCGTTAGCTTGTCCAACCCAGTAGTAGTTCCATTCCCAGTCACCCGCATTGAAGATTACATTGGCATCACTTTGAGAAACGCCATCTGGCAAATCATAACCGTTGCATTGACGAGCTTGCAAATTGTCATTGAAATGGTCCATAGTAATGTGCCATTCCTTATTGTCCTTAGTGTCCGCAATTTCGTCCAATTTGCTTACCACTGGAGAAATGACCTTCATATGTTTCTTCCATTCAGCTGAATCATAATACAAATCTTGGATTTTGCTTCGCAAATCACATGGAAAGCCTTCGTTAATAGTATCCACCAAACTAGACTGCTGCTTGAGACCAATTGGACCGTGATAGTGAGGCCAAACACCACTCAAAACCCCGCTTGCAGTTTGCTGGGTCAATTGCGACTCAGTTGATCTCAAAAATATCGAGTCGTCAGGTTTGTGCGGAGGAATCAGCTCCATCTTTCCATATACCGACCATAGATCTCTACCATGTTGGTGACCATCGTTAAACCCACCGACTGTCAATTGAGGAAATTGACAAGTCCCGTTAGCAGAAGTCTCCAGGAATGGATTGGAGTCAGAGGTGTAAGTATCGGCGTGGACGTGGGCCCCATACTTGTCTGACGCCTCATACAAGTATGGCTTTACCTGGTCGCACTTGTAGACGGTGTCATCCCCCGCAGGGAAAATATTATATGCAGTACGTTTTTGATGTCTTTGTACATATTGCACAAACACCAGTTCAGCATCGTCGATTTTTTCATAGTCCTCTTCCCTAGGGTGAGGCATTAAACAATAGTTATAAGTACCAAAGGGTTCGTCTTGTTCGGTATGCGATACATCACCTCGGAAGATCCCACCATTAGTGCCGTCATGCTTCAAAAGGTCATCAGTCTCCACAACAGTATAGACTGTATCGACAACCTTTTCAGACGGAAATTTAGCAACAGCTCCAGCAGCCAGGATTAAAGCTCCAAAAATCATTGATGCTGTAGTTGGGTCGGAATAGCAGCCGTTTTTATATGTTCTGCGTCCGCCGTTTTAGTAGTTATAATGTTTCGGGTTCGCCGTTTTTTATCCTTATAATGGTTTGAGTGGAGAGATCGACAATGCATATAATCGTGGTTGTCCAATGTCGTAGTTCTCGATTTCGGGATTTTTTACCGACGAGTGGGATGCCCATTTACAGACAGAGGTTGTCGAATGCTACCTAAACCTATTCATTCTCATCCCGCGTATGATTTACAGATTAGATATGGGGCATCGCAGCTTTGGTTTTATCAAGACGACGGCCCAAACCTATGGCTGCAGACGGTCACAAATCGGCAAGTTTCGCCGGGAGAATGGAAGTACCCTTAAGGGAACGATCAATTCTATTCGAAAGTACAGAATAGGTCCTGGTGCACTGGAAAGTAACAGAATATATTAATGGTGTAAAATGTATGAATGCATGTAGCGGCGAGGCTGGTTTTTAAATCCTGATTAACTCCGATATTTAACTATGGAAGGCTGTCTACAAGGGGAAAGCGTATGCGGGGATCGTTTACGCGCCCCTTATAACCTCGACAGTTCCTGATCCAAACGAAACTTTTTGCCAACAGGGTACCATGACAAGCAATCCAGTTATAATCATTGGAGCCGGCATGGCCGGTATTAAAGCTGCTGTAGATTTGACTCAGGCTGGCGTTAACGTCCTAGTGTTGGAGGCTCGGAATCGTCTGGGTGGGCGGATCAACACCGAAAGAACAAAATATGGACCATATGAGATGGGTATGACCAAATCGAATGCGAACATGCAAAAAACACTAACAAGCTATATAGGTGCATCTTGGCTGCATGAGACTCTAGAAAATGAGCTGTTTCCGCAAACGGTGGGGAAGACAGAATTATACTACGACGATAGTGGATATGCATGGTACGATAAGAATGGTGAGATCCCACCATTGACCAAAGCGCATAAGGTAGTAGATGAAATGATGACGCAGTTAAAGCTGGAATATGAACACGCCGATAAAAAGGATATGCCAATGAAGGAATTTGCAGAGTCTTTTGTAGCCAACCGGCCTTTGCTCACTCCTGATCAGAAGGACTTAGCGCCAAAGATGGCTCGGATGCTGGAGTTGTATCACGGTACACCATGGACGCACATGTCCGCAAAGACAGGAAGTTTGGAACATCTGGGCAGAGATGCATATGTGAAAGGAGGCTATGATACTATTTTTGAAAGAGTGTTTGCTGAAGCGAACAAATCCAAACTGACAATTAAGTTGAATACCGAGGTGACCAAGATCAAATCTGGACCAAAAGTTACAATTATCGCCAATGGTGAAACATACCATACCGACCACTTGATTTGCACAATTCCGCTAGGTGTCTTGAGAAAGAACGAGCACTTGTTTGACTGTGAATTGCCATCACGGTTAAAGAAGGCAATCAATTGTCCAGTCTATGGGGCACTCGGTAAAGTTTACCTTGAATTTGACAAAGTATTCTGGCGAACTGACCTCGAAAGATTTGTTGTTTTGGGAGAAGAACCGAAAGACTGGACTCAAAAAATCGAACCGTTTGACTGTCCGGTTTTCTTTTCAAATGGTGCACTGATCTTTGACCGACCATGCTTGGTGTCATTAATCGCACCACCGCTCACTCAATATCTTGAGGCAAATCCGGACAAGGTGGAAGAATACTACAAGCCACTCTTGGAGACACTTTCTGTAGACAAATCGCAGGAAGTACCAAAGATCAAGTCATATAAAATCACTGATTGGACGCTGGACAAGTACGCGTATGGATCATACTCTGCTTGTGGTGTAGGGGATACTTTTGATGAGGCAATCATGCCATTTATTGAAGGATTCGAGAATATTCGGTTCGCTGGAGAACATGCCACTTTTGAAGGTAATGGATGCACTCACGGAGCTTATGGAGCTGGTAAGCGTGAGGCTCGGTGGGTTTTAGACGATCTGGCTAAGTAGTAGTTACAGTCACGGTTTTGTAGAAAAATTAAAAATTCCAAACAAAAAAGCGCGCTCAAGAACACGAGAAAGATTCATTGATCCACGACGACGACGACGAGTATCAATGGCAAGCGAAGCGCGCCTGCCGAACACTCCGGTGATAGATCTTTCTGTAAAAGACCCAGATGGTGGAACGGTGTTTGTCTCCAAGTATGACGATGATGAGGATATAGAGTCCACTGCACCTGCTCTGTTGTCTCGAGGTGAGCATTTACATATAAACGACGATACAGTGCATTGGATTAAGGACGGGCTGACATACCGAAAGCTTACATATAAAAACGAAAATGTATTAGCAGCGGAGTTCGCAGCATTTGAAACGTATAATGGTCGAGCAGCAGTTGTGTTTTTGAGTGATATGGCGTATGCTTATTTTCACAATGGTAAATCATACGCCATTAACGTACCGTTTGTTGTGAAGCGTGTTGTACCGTGTGAAAGAGGATTGGTGCTTGAACGCTCCAGTATAACCGACGAAGATAAGAAGTTACCAAAGTTTTATACCCTCACGGATCCAATATTGGAAATCGGCCAAGTAGTGTCGTCGTCAACATCTGCAATATCCCCAAGTGAACAGTTGGTGGGATTCAAGGGCACGACATGTGTTACGAAAGGTGATTCTCAAATTAATATATACCACGCTCGGTATCTATCGCGCTCTAGAACAAGTTATAAGCGAAACACACGGAAACGATCTTCATTATTACCACGGCATGATGAATTAAGTGATGCATCATTGGATCAGAGATTGTCATTTTCAAGGACTGAGACTGGCGCATTGGATCGAATGGGAGATTTCACAGACGAAGAATCTCACCAGTTTAGCCTTGATGCTGGGAACATGCGAAAGGATATTATTCTTACTCATGTCACTACTGTCGCTCAAATCGGTACGTCTGTTGATGCGTTGAGAGTTGAGAGTCTGACAAGCGACATACGAGAAGTGTTGGCGGTGGCCGATTACGATGCGAAACGTACCATTTTGATATCCTTGTCTAGACCTAATGGTCCTTCGGATATTCCAGTAGTTGATGATGTTTCCGAAATGGCCGGAGTTCGTGACATTTGTACGTTGTATCGAAAAGATGGTGGAGGTTACTTTTGGTTAGATTTCGATCCGTCAGCGCAGCGCAACAGCTGTTTGTATCACCCATTTGCGGGGATTGAATCAAGTGAATTGGGGCTATCAACAGGAAATGGTAAAAGAGTTTGTGCTAGTGATGGGAGTGCAATACAAATTAAGGCACGAGATGGTAGAATTCGCCAGTTTGAAGTGATACTGGAACCTCAAGAGCAATTTGTTACACATTGTTTCAAAGCACTAGGAGAAATTCTCGAGCAAGATGCCGTAGAGAGACTACGGTTACTGTGGATCTCTGCCAGTAGTATCACCTCGATTGATGATTGGAGTGTTTTTGTGGTAGTAATGCTGATGGCGTTGGCTCCTGATGCGCCGTTTGCAGAATTTGACCCAAAGTTGAAGCCTCATCAGGTGCTTATGACCGTTTCTCGTGAGTATGAAGTTGAAGATAAACAAAATCTTATACTGTGCTTGCATATTTTGCGCGAAGAGTGTAAAATGGATATCTTCATGACACAATACGTACCAAAACTTGGGAAATTACTGGCTTGGGTTACGAAGTTATTGGGGTGGAGCCCAAAATGGGAGAAGTATTATGAACATGTGTTTGATGTCGAGAGTATGTTTTTTTTTTTGAGTGAGCAGATGCTAACAATTCTAGGAGCCATGGAGAGTGACGAGCCAATGATCAACCCACCTAATATTTATTCATCACTAATGTTCCCTTCTGACGAGATGGTTCTAATGTCGGATATCTCTGAAGCCAACGACATGGATATCACGCCGCGACTGGCAACGATTGTTGCTCTTTACAACTCGTTTAGCGACCGGTCTTCTTTCGAGCTGATCAAACGACTTGAACTGACTTTGGACGAGTTGAGTAAGTACCCAGAAGGTGTTCGAGTGCCGATTTTTGAGTGTCTTTGCCAGCTAGATGAAGGGTCTGATGAAGCGCATGTGTTTGAAATGATGTTTGGTGCGGCTGTACCAGATGCCATGTCTCAGTCGATCGAACCCCACTCGTCAATGATATCCAAAGAATATCCAAAAGAAATTCGGTCGATTGTAAAGAGTGTGGATACATTAGATGGTGCAACTTCTCAAGAAAATCAATTAGAAAGCGATCGAGTTGCAGTGTCACGGTTGATTTTTAGCGAAGATCGGCGATTTTATGAAGTAACCAAGCTTCTACAGTCTTCACGACAACAAGTTGGGACACTTGTCGCTGCGCCAGAGTTATCTGACCATGACACGCTAGTTCTTCAGCATGATTTGTGCCGTTCTGTTGCGTTCCGTACATTGTCGATTTCGTTTGGTCGAGCCGCACTGTACTATTCGTCCAAGTCTCCATTGTCAACTGAACGATATCATATTTCTAGAATGAATTTTAGCTTGCTAATGAAACCTAGCAATACGACCATGTCACTACCACGAAACTTGATTGCCGATGAAGCAATGCAGTGGGGGTTTTTCCATCATGGTGTTGCCAGTGGGTTAATTGCATCTCGACAGGCAAATATTACCGGAAGCTGGATCATTTTCAACAAGCCGCAGGCCCTAACGGCTCAGCACGCCGGGTTTTTACTAGGATTGGGTCTTAATGGTCACTTGAAAAATTTGGAGGAATGGCATATTTACAATTATTTGGGCCCAAAGCATCAACATACCAGTATTGCATTATTAATTGGTATGGCTTCTAGTATGCTGGGGTCTATGGATACTAAATTGACGAAGGTACTCTCGGTCCATGTATCGGCGCTGTTGCCAATTGGCTCAAACAATCTGAATGTTTCTACACTTGTGCAGACAGCTGGGTTGATTGGAATTGCACTGTTGTACTATAATACTCAACATCGAAGAATGTCAGAGTTAATGCTGGGTGAGATCAATTCACAGGAACAACACGATGAAGGGTATAGACTTGCTGCAGGTATGGCGCTCGGGCTTATTAATCTCGGTAAAGGGACCGACCTGAGAGGGTTGAATGATATGCATATTGTGGAACGATTGCTGGAATTGGCGGTGGTATCGCGAGATGTTCAGTCGACGCTTCAAGATGAGACCGTACCAGGGGCTATTATGGCACTGTTGTTTGTCTTTTTGAAGACCAATAATGAAGCGGTGGTGAGGAAATTGGAAGTTCCTGATACTGTGCAAATGTTGGATTATATCCGACCCGATTTCTTGCTGTTACGAGTGTTAGCAAAGCATCTCATCATGTGGAATGATGTTGGCAAGGATAGACAATGGGTTGAACAAAACGTGAATATTTTCCCTTACCACCTTGAAGATATCACTACATTGGATAGTGACCAGATGAATTATTATAACATGATCGCGGGGTTGTGTTTAGCAATGGGGCTGCGATATGTTTCTACTGGCGACGAAACAGTCAAGAAGACGTTACTGTATTACATTGACTGCTTTTATCGACTTGTTGACATTCCCGTTGTATCGTTTGACGAAGCCATTGTGAAGAATGGGTTGAATAATGCGTATGGTGTTATTTCGCTAGCACTTGCATCAGTAATGGCTGGCACTGGCGATTTGGACGCATTCAGACGGTTCCGACGATGGTATGGCCGTACTAGACAAGACAATACCTTTGGTGGGTTTATCGCAAATGAAATGGCGATGGGTATATTGTTCTTGGGTGGTGGACAATGGTCTTTGAGTAACTCCAACTTTGCAATTGCTGGCATGTTGATGGCTTTTTACCCATTATTCCCGACTAGAATCAAGGATAATTCACCGCATTTACAAGCATTACGGCATTTCTGGGTATTTGCGGCTGAGCCACGATGTTTAATTTCCCGTGAAGCGGATACTGGCAAGCCATGCAACGTCAAGGTCAGGGTGCAAATGAAGGATGGAAAAACGAGCCACAAGGAAACTCCGTGTCTACTTCCGCAATTGAATGAAATCGCGTCGATCTCGACGACTCAAAGCAGTCAATACTACCCTGTTACGCTAACAAAGTTTGACGATTTGAATTTCTACGTGTCTGAAAAGCCCAAGCCAGAGTCATTTGAAAGCGCGCTAGAACAGATTCAGGAGGTGCCTAAAATCGTCCGAATCGGGCCGATTAAAGACATGGATCTGAAAAATATCAATTCTATTTTTAAATCCACATCGTTAAACTCTACAGCCATAGATGCCAAGCTAGCACTACAGGCTATGGCGAGAGCACCAAAATCTGCGGATGACTTGTGGAACCTAAGGTTACTATTTTCGTTTGCAGATGCGTGGGATGATCCAAAGTACTTGACCGAGGCTGATCTTGATAGTTTGCGGACCGATTTGTTGAATACGAAATCGAGATTGGATTCGACTGTGTAACTGTAAATTATTCGAAATTTCCGAGCGCTATTCATTGGTAGTACGAGGGGCAGGTTTGCATATAGTCTATATTCGAGTATGTGTGAATAAAAAATATAGTTGAATGCATGCATAAGCCTGTGTCACTCTGAAGAAAAATTGGACGGTTAGTGCGGCTGGGCCAATTTAGCGGAGAATGAGGCGGACGATTTTTGAACAGTCGCTACAAAACCATACCTAACTAAGGAACCTTGTAGTTTTTCGTAGCTTAAAGTTTCTCATCGGACCCTGAACTCGCAAATTTTCGTGCTAACCCCTGCGGAGGATTCCCATGGGCTCTAAACGACTTAGGTCTATCACAGGACGCGGGAGCCTTTCCTAGCAGCCCGTCTTGGCACGGAGGTGCCGTTATCTCGGTCCGAGATTTCGGATCGAGTTCTTCGAAAAGTAGATTTTTTTTAACAAATTCAAAACCGTAAAAAGAATATAATTCCGAAATACCCCAGGCTCAATCTGCGGTGAGCTTTTCTTTAAGTTAAAAGTAAAAAAATATAGTTTGTAGGTGACATTTAGGGAAGGCAATTAACACACTGATGCAAGATCAGTACCAAATCCGGTAGTCAACCACGCGAACCTGTGCTTAGAAACTAAGCTCACAGCCCGCAAAGAGAAGAGTAAGTACTTTCCGAAATCATATAAATTGCACTTCTTTTGCTCCAAGTTTTTTTTTTTTTTTTTTTCCGTTTTGTTAGATATCAGGATATAGAATAATATTAACCTGTCATGACTATAGAAGTAGTCTCACGACAGACTTCACAGTCGAGCGGTGAACAAAAGGCTATGAGAGGTTTGGATAACAACACGGTTGGAGATCAAAATATCTCAATAGACCAGCCGTACGGCAGTGATAATGACAATACGACCCCTAGAGATGCTGAAAAACGAGGATCTCAAGAATCTGATCCAGTACAACGCGATACTGTCTCTACAGCAGAGGAAACGGATGAAGCTGAGGAAGAACTAGAATCTTGGAACAGTCCAAGGCAAAATATCTTGCGGTTGATTTCAATCAACTATGGGTTTATTGTTTTCGGGATGAGTGATTCGTCGATCGGGGTTCTACTTCCAGAGCTTGAAAGGCACTACGATATCAACTATTTGGTAGCAGGTGTGGCGTTTATTGCTCCATTTGTCGGGTATGTAGTGGCAGCCCTTTGCAGCGACATGTTACATCGAAAACTTGGTCGAATGGGATGCAGTATTCTGGGAACCTCATGCCAATTGATTTGTTATATTATTTCAATCACAGCGCCACCTTATCCAGTATTTGTCATTGGATATGCCATTGCAGGTCTGGGGAACGGTACTATGGAAGCGGCGTGGAATTCATGGGCTGGTAATCTGAAAAACTCCAACCAGATTCTGGGGTTTTTGCATGCATTTTATGGGCTTGGGGGGATTATGTGCCCATCTATTTTCACAGCCATGATGGATAATGGGATTAGTTGGAACATCTGCTATTCAGTAATGATTGGGATGAGCGCCTTGTCAGTTACATTGGCTACTATTTGTTGGTGGGGTGATACGCCGGCAGTATACAGAGCTAGTGTCGAACACAGTAAAGATGGCGAGGAGAATTCTACTTCCTTAGCAGTCAGAAACAAATTGGTATGGATGATGGCAGTTATCTTGTTTTTGTATGTCGGTGCTGAAGTCTCTCTTGGAGGATGGATCACTACATTTATGATTGTGGTTCGTCATGGCGCTCGTAACAAGATGGGATACGTGACCACTGGGTTCTGGACAGGTTTGACTGTAGGACGGGTGGTGTTAGGGTTCGTTACAGAATACCTTGGCCATGAAAGCTTGTGTCTGGTGATCTATTTGTCATGCTCTGTGGCGTTGATGCTGGTCTTTTGGCTGGTTGAAGTGTTGGTAGTAAGCGCCGTGACTATTGCACTAGTTGGGTTTTTCATTGGACCAGCGTTCCCTATTGTCATTGTAGTAGCGGTGAAAAAGCTTCCAAAACATCTCCATGTTTCGGGAATCGGCTTCTCTGCGGCAATTGGTGGGGCTGGTGCGGCCATTTCACCGTTCATTAACGGTGTTATTAGCGAATCTGTCGGGCCAACAGTTCTTGGACCATATGCTTTTAGTTTTTTGGCGGCCATGTTGATTCTCTGGGGACTTGTGGTAAAGTTTTTCTAAAAAAAAAGGAGTTATTATTTATTTTATTTGTTTTTTTTTTTTTTTTTTTTTCTGTTTGAATTGTACATCTGTTGAAAATGTCTAAATGCAAGTAAAATAATAAGTTAATCAAAAATAACAAATACATACAATTCATAATGCATTAAAACTGTTCGTTAAAATTTGTCCGTCCTCTCTCCATAATTATCCACAAATGAGAACCCTAGTGTTGAAAAGGGTCTCTATTTCTCACTTTAAAAACAAGCTTTTAGGCACCCAAAGCTTGTCCAACTTGAACCTTTTCTCCAGCTTTGACGCTAAACTGGAAAGTCTTTGGTGCTTCAAACACCAATACCACCGTTGACCCCAAATTGAACCCGCCCATTTGCTCACCTTTATTCAGTGGGTATCCTCCAAGCAAAGGGCTGGCCTTTTTATAAGTCGCTTCATAACAAGTCGACTTTACTTCTCCAATATCCTTCTTCGTCCTGTTTGTCCGCAAATCCTTGTCGAAATGAACCTTGATTGATCCGACATTTGTAGCACCAACCGGAGTCATACTGAAAAACCCATACTTCCATCGTCCAAGTAATGCAACTCGTTCATTCAAACAGAATAGCCCTTCCAATCGGCTTTGGAAATATGGTGCCACGCTATACAATTCACCGACAAAATGTCGTCTCAATTCAGTCACCCAGTTGGCTGGAGAATGGAACCGATGATAATCACCTGGAGCTAGATAAATCACCGTGAAAAACAATTCCTTTTCCTCATCTGGGATGGAATTTGGTGAAAGCAAATCTTTAAAACTGGACAGGGTGGCACTTGGCTGTTTAGCAGTTGCATCACCTTGGTCCTCTGTACTGTCTGGTGTATTGTCACCAATCAAATCATCCAACGTGTACGAGATGCCATTCACAACAGCAAAGTCCTTGTGTCGTTCCATAACCTCATCTTTGGTATGCGCACCGAAATCCACTTCGTGGTGAGGCGCAGATGAATGTGCGCCACCTAACAATGCATCCAACCGATATGTAATCCCTTTCACTTGTTCCACCTTATTGTCGCTAATCACCCCTAAATGTAGCACTTTACCATCTGCCGGTGACACTAATGGGACATCCTCATCAATTGGCCTTACGCCTGGTTTAAGATTTCGGTAGAAAAACTCTCCCAGATTGGCATACTTGGACAAGTCATCTTGTTCAACCTCATCAAGATTAACTCCAAACACGTAAGAATACAACTTAAATCCTGGAGCCCGCATCCAAGTTGGCAAAGTAATATCATTGAATCTACCCCATAGTCTTGACATTGCCTTTAATGGTAGCGTACTATAAGCAGTAACTTGCCATGGCTGGCCAGGCTTAGAGGGGTCTTTTTGCTGGTCATCAGCATACTTTCGTCTCCAAACACCCCATAACACCAAACTTACTGCTGGTACACCCCACCATCGCAAGAACCGTCGATTATTTCTCTTTTTTTGAGAATTGTTACTGGCATTGGAAGCGATCCGCCGATACCCTCCTTTGCCCCAAGACTTTTTCCGCAATGATGGTAGATATTTGAACCCAGCAGTGGTGCCTTTCGCCATATACGAAATTGGCCTGGCACTGGCTTGAGGCAAATAACTTAATCCACGTTTCAATGACGCCGTATAGTAATACAATGGATTTCGCTGTGGTCGAGGGATCGTTGGGAATGCATACCGAGGTTGAACAGAAGGTCGTGAAGCAGCAGTATCCGGCTTTGAATGCAACGATCGAATTGCATTCTTGCCGTTACGCCCAGAAGTTCGTCTAAACGCACTAAGGTATGGCGGAGCAGGCATGGTGTAAATGTCTTCACTAAAAAGTATCGCGTCTCTATTTTCTTATTTTTTTTTGAATTTAGGTCACGGAGAGTCTAGATGTTAGGTGAAAAAAAAAAAAGTGGGAAAAAATAATATTTGTATATTCAAAGGGGATTTTCAGGAGTTCTTTATAACAAATCTCTGGTGGGCGACGCTTTGCCTTTATAGTTAGCGAACAGGCGCGCGCCGTATTCTTGAAGTACGCGTCCAAACATTTTTCCGCATTCGACAAGACGAATTCACTAGACACCATGTTGATCGGGATTACCGGTGATATATGCTCTGGAAAGAGCGAAATTGCTCGTTATTTAAAGCTTCAAGGCTTTCAAAGAATCAGACTAGCACGTCCAGTTTTGTCGGACAATGAAGAATTAGCACATGCCAGCCGTCCACCAACTCCAGCACGCGATGGCGATGAATCTTTTGATACTGTAGAGGAACTGGTTGATTTTGTGACCAAACGATGGAGGACGAACTTTGTTACTACAAACATTTGGAATATACAAATACTTGAAGCATTATGCAAACGACCGTTCTTTTTGCATGTGAATGTGGAAGCTCCGATGAGTTTACGATGGACGCGATATTGCAAGCGGTCAGGCCAAGATGCATCACCAAGTTTGGAAGAATTCGTCGAAATATCCGATTCTTATTTATATTCCACAAATGGTTTAGCAGGTATTGGCCACCGTGCCAAAGTATCTCTAGTCAACCAAACAGAAAACCTGGAGCTTCTTTACGTGAGTCTAGGAAATCTCAATCTAACAGACCCAACCAGATTGAGGCCATCATGGGATGCATATTTTATGCGACTTGCTAATCTGGCTGCATTGCGGTCCAATTGTATGAAAAGGCAAGTTGGATGTGTTTTGGTCAGAGACAAACGGGTCATTTCAACCGGATACAATGGTACGCCAAGAGGGTTGGAAAACTGTAACAACGGCGGTTGTGAACGGTGCAATACTGGCAATTCTTCGGGTCAGGGACTAACAACTTGTTTATGTCTTCATGCTGAGGAAAATGCTTTGTTGGAAGCCGGAAGGGACCGAATGGGTACCAGGAGTACGCTGTACTGCAACACTTGTCCGTGCCTTACCTGCAGCATCAAAATCGCCCAATGCGGCATCCAAGAAGTGGTCTATTCTCAATCCTACAGTATGGATAATCAATCTGCACAGGTTCTTCAAGCTGGCGGTGTGATATTACGGCAATATTTACCACCTAGTGAAGCAATGATTCTTTAGATCTCTTTATAGACATATGGACCGGGCTTTTGTTCCACATTAAATTGCATTGTACCTTCTGGAATAACTTTCCCACCGTAGCTGATTTCGCCACGAATGGTATCTCCGGGGTTAATTTGTCCAACTCCTTTTGGAGTACCCGTCAAAATAATATCGCCAGGTTGTAACGTCATAACCGAGCTCATTGTGGACAGAATCTGCGGGATCCGGAACAGCATGAGATTGGTGCTATCACTTTGCTTTGTAACGCCGTTAACATCACATTTCAAGAAAGCATCATGAGGATCTGGAATTGCACTCTTGGAGATATACTTGGATAATGGCAAAAAAGTATCAAATCCTTTACCAATAGACCATGGTAATCCTTTCTTCTTGGCTTCATCCTGCACGTTTCGCGCAGTCAAATCTAGCGCTAGTGTATATCCGTCAATCGCATCCAAAGCTTGCTTTTCACCGAATGTGTTTGGATCCAAGTTTTTGAGTTCTTTGCCAAGAATTAGCCCCAATTCTAGCTCATAATGCACTTTGGTACCTTGGGGTACGAGAATTGGTTGCCCCTCGTGAATGACACTGCTGGTAGGTTTGAGGAAGTAGAATGGCCGAGATGGCGTCGCATTATTCAATTCTTTGATATGATCCGCATAGTTTCTTCCTATACACAACACTTTACGTGCTCGTTGAGCAAATGAGTACGACATGGTCAGGATCTCCGGTTTATGAGTCAAGAATCAAAAGACGATTGGGAGTGCCTTTAAATCCCCCTATACCCCACCTAAAATATCTACTAGTGAAAAGACTTTTTTCCAAAGTTAACTGAAAAATCATATTTAAAAAAAAGAATACTCATGAGTTCGATGCTGAGACCAACTTGCCGTTAGTGAATAAATAAGAGATTTAAAAAAAATAATAAAGGATATAAGAAAAGGCAATGAAACTGACAAGAAAGATAAGCCATTTTTATCATGTTCGCAGTAGACTGTTAGCTCGAGATCCGGCTAACTTCCAAATTCCAGAAGATCGTAAACGCAGTTGTTCTAATTTATCTCCAAAACTCGTAGTTTGGGAATTAGACCGGACATTGGATTGACGACGGCGATAATGATGCTTATCCAAACGACGACGCTTCGATTCTTGTCGTCGTTTGCTCTTTGACAGCTTCTTCGCATATCTTGCACGATTTGCTTCATGCGCCATATTCTCCCTAGCTTTATTCAACTTTCGTCTCAGCTCGTTAGAATATTGACAAGACTTCAAACTGATTTGGTCAAAAGCTCCTGCAGACTTTTCTTTCAAATTACCAAATGCTGCAGCCGACTTATCCTTCAAATCACCAAATGCCAATGCAGACCTTTCTCTCAAGTCACCAAGAGTCTCTGTCGACTTGCTTTTGAACTCACCAAAAGCTACTGTAGACTTGTACTTCAACTGTTCAAATTGTCTAGCAGTACGAGTCTCCAAACCGTTCATTCTACCTGGAAAATCCCAATCATTGACAAATTTGATAACCCAATCCTTCGAAGCCAAAGAACTGTCCTTTATCTGGCTGGAAGAATGCCAAACCCATTCTCGCATCTCATTGAGCCGCACTTCGGTATTGTGCTGTGCAAAATGAACGTACTTTTGACGATCATTGAATGCTTGCCGCAATGTAGCCCATTTTTTGGACTGTAAAACTTGGTCATAAACCGAGCTAGCTCGTGCCTTGACATATTCAGCCAGATTCAGTAACACCTCCATAAAAGAGTCTAATTCGGTCCAAAAAGCCGCAGCATATTCTTGAGATTTTACCAACTCTCCAAGTGAACCAAATTCAGGACGGTGTAGGGCGTTCATGCTGGAATTTGAAACCGATACCGCTGGTAATGAAGGTAGGTCAGTTTTCAAAAGGTCTTTGGGTGGCTTCTGCTGCTTTTTAGAGCATTCTGTCTGCTGCGGTTTAACCATTTTAACAGCATGATTCCCCTCATTGGAGTCACGGTAACGTACTAAAGTATCCGATCCAGTCATTGTGATAGCCTTTTCCGTCCAATCCACTGTAGTATCAACTGGCTTCATCAAAATCTGACGAGTAGAGTTGCTACTACCAAGTAAAGCATATTGAACACTCAGTGACAAAAATATCGTCAAAACCACACAAAGCAACGAAACAAGCCGAAACATTTGTAATCCTCTTGTATGCTTCGGACCAATCCATACCGGATCACAATCTTCCGGTTCGGACAAAATCATTGCCACCATATCATCACCATCAAGTTTGCCAACATCATCACTAGACATCGGGAAATACCCACCATTTGATCCCAAATTGGCACAACTCTTAGAAGTAAAAACTGTATAGTTATACCGATTAGATACGACACCAAGTACAGGGATCTCATGATGTTTAAAATGATTAAGCAAGGGTCTCAACTGAGAATCACGACGCATATCATCGAAAAGCACCACTGCCAAAATCTTAGTCTTAAAGCCAGGAAGAGCGTCCAATCCATTGCTCATAGCACCATCATCCTTAATATCTGCAGGTACAAACCCAAGCTTCGAATCAAACTCCAAACCTTCAACATTGCAAACCCCACTCTGCTTGTTTTGTTCTCCATAATAGTATTCAACGTCTTCGCGACCTAGTGTTGTACCAACTTTATGGATCAGCCGCATGACCTCCACTCGGTTTGAACCAAACCCAACGATCTTAATAGTGTAATCATCAAGAGCCTCAGCTTTAACTAAATACCTAAAAGACGGAGGAAAAAAATCCATAACTGGCACTGCATCCTCATTGCCCTCAATACCGTCACCAACAATATCCTTTTTGTTGTCATTAGCAACGGGCGTTGCTGTTTCCGTGGAAACCAAATCTACAGAGCTGGACTCACTGGAGTCTGGGGTGGTCATAGCTCGCGCCTGGCTCAAAATCAAAGGATCCACCACCAACGGCATTTTTAATGTAGAATTTGAGTTTGACAAAGAAATCGTAGACAGGTTTGTAGACTCTAGGATTTCTTGTGAATGAAGATCATCATTATTATTCAAAGTCGTTTCCTCAGCTGGTGGCGTTGGTGGCAACATATCACGGTCAGTGTGGGAAGCGCCACTGGAATCAGACGGCGGGTACTCCAACAATGATTCATTCATACTAAACTCATCTTCAAACTCCTCATCTTGCGACAAATCACTAAAAGTGACTGATTCTTGACCGGAATCATCATCGCTTGGATTGGATATAAAATCATAGTCGCCTTCAGACGATATATCGCCGTCACTGAAACGATCAAAGCTCATGCGGATGGATAATGGTGGTTATGTGGAGTGATAAGAATAAGAAAAAAAAAAAAAAAAAAAGAAAAATAAAA
>JAKTPN010000262.1:136228-248357 GCA_030557665.1 Blastobotrys apis
AAAAGAAGAATAAGAAAAAAAAAAAAAAAAAAGATAATTAAAACAGTTCACAAGAACAAAACAGTAGCAAGACCATCCAGGTAAATCGAAATAAAAAAAGTTCAAGAATAAACAGAAATAAAACGAAACAGTTTCAAAATAAAAAGAGGTACTGTCTGGCTTTTTTAGACGACTGAGGGTGGATTTGTTCTGGTTTTGGAGATAGTAGAAAAGGAAGTGAGGGTAAGAGAAGGGGACTTCTTGTTTGATAATACGTAACGGTTATAAAGTTCCGCGCGCCAGGTTAAGAAATTAAGGAAATCGAAAGGGCAACCACTAGAGATGGCAAGACCAATCAATGCAATAATTAGAGCGTGCGCAGGACCCTCTCTCTATATATAGCTTCGCTGTATCCTTTATATATTCTAGTGAAAATGCTAGACATTTATTTAATGATCAGTAAACAGAACACGGGTTCGGTATACAAAAAATCCGGTTAGACGCGCAATGGAAGTGGAATTAAAGGCCGTTTTGATGTGTGTGGCGTTCCAAAATTTGGGGAAGGGTCGCGTGAGCCGCGCGTTGCCGGGCTTTTGGGTAGTTCGGTCATATGGATTAGGTCATCACATTACTGGGGAGACGTGCGCCGATCAGTCCTGCATTTACGCGCAGTATCGTCAGTTGGGGATTTATAAAGAAGAGTGAAGAACTGCCACCCCTTCTGAATTTCTATTCCCATCTCCTTAACTCTTTCTTCTATTGCGCTTTTGAAAATCTTTTCGGTCTATTTTTGTGACATTTTTTTTTTTTTCATCTCTAGGGCTCAAGTTCATTGATTCGAAAAGTTTTTTGCATTTATCGTGCTAGCCTTTCCTATTCTTTGTTCACTTTTTGTTTTTGTGTGTGTGTGTGTGTGTGTGTTTTTTCATATCTCTTACCGAAAGCTATCTACAACTTATTGTACAAATCAAACAATGAGTATCAGCAGCAACAATAACAGGAAAAAAGAAGATCCTTGGCAACTTAATCACCACCGTCGAACTCCTTCTACTGAGCTGGATCCTTTTTCAACTCCAGAAGTTTATTACGGTCCGGATTCAAGTCCAACATCGAAAAAAGGATCAAAACTTGCTCGTGCTCGAACTTTATCAGCAGTATGTTTGCGCTCTTTCCATGAATTACATCAAAACTTATACTAACGAAGCCACCAAACTTTTTGGATCTTTTATTCTTTGAGGTTCTTCCATCCTTTTTTTTTTTTTTAAGGGCGGTGTACTTTTTTGTTTTATTAAAGATTCCGATGCGTTTGGTAATGCTGTATTAGGTATATCCAGGAGATTTTGCTACAGTCAGTAATGGAATCCCAAAAAGAAGAGGATCTCAAGATCAGCAACTTGGTCCTCAACGATTTTTGATCAATGTTGATTCAACTTTGGAACGGTTGCTACAATCTGAAGGTATGCTTAAATTTCAAACTTTTTTGAAAATATGTGGTGGAAAATGCTAACTTTACAATTTTCAGACACGGACCGAGATTGGCAGATCACAATTGAGGACACCGGTCCAAAAGTATTGGAATTGGGAACCGCAAATTCAAATGGTTACAAAAAGTTTGAAGTCCGGGGCACTTATATGTTGTCAAATCTCTTGCAAGAATTGACTTTAGCCAAGAAGTATGGCAGAAAGAACATTGTATTGGATGAACAACGGCTCAATGAAAACCCAGTTGCAAGGCTCTCACGGTTGATCAGTAAAGAGTTTTGGAATTCACTAACTCGGCGAATCGACAGCGATATGATTGATAAAATTGCTGTAGATCCAAAGATTAAGGATGATCCGCGAATCTATGTTCCGCCGACTGAGAAGGAACAGTTCGATTATTATTCTGAAATTGCCAAATTGCGACCAGAATTGAAATTGCAGGTGGAATATTTGCCGGAAATTATCACTCCTGAGTGGATTGTTTCGGTTAACAAGAAGCCTGGTTTGCTAGCATTGGCCATGAATAAAGTTACTGTTAATGGCAAGGAAACCTTTAAAGGTGTCCCTTATGTGGTGCCAGGTGGACGGTTCAATGAATTGTACGGATGGGATTCTTATATGGAATCCCTGGGGTTATTGACTGATGGACGAGTGGATTTGGCAAAAGGAATGGTTACAAACTTTTGTTTTGAAATCAAGCATTATGGTAAGGTTTTGAATGCTAACCGTTCCTATTATCTTTGCCGATCTCAACCGCCATTTTTGACTGACATGGCATTGAGAGTATTCGACAAAATCAAGCATACTGATGGTGCTTTGGACTTTTTGAAAATGGCGACTGAATCCGCCATTAAAGAATACTATGATATTTGGATGTCGGAGCCTCGTTTGGATAAGCGAACTGGATTGTCTCGGTATCGACCGGACGGCAAGGGTGTTCCCCCAGAAACTGAAGCATCCCACTTTGAGCAACTGTTGACCCCATTTGCTAAAAGGTACAAGATTAGTTTACAAGAGTTTCAAGAAAAGTATAACTCTGGGGAGATCAAAGAACCTGTTCTTGACGATTACTTTTTGCATGATCGTAGTGTACGTGAATCTGGTCATGACACTTCGTATCGGTTGGAAGGAGTTTGTGCCGACTTGGCCACTATTGATCTCAACAGTTTGTTATACAAGTATGAACACGACATCTCTTATATCATTCGAGTTCGATTCGATGACAGATTTGTGATGCCAGATGGCACTGTTGAATCCTCTTCAACTTGGGATAGACGGCTCAAAAAGAGAAAGGCAGCAATTGATCGATACTTGTGGGATGAAAAGAAGGGCATGTTCTTTGATTATGATACCAAAAAGCGAGAACCATCGGAATATGAAACCGCCACCACGTTTTGGGCCATGTGGGCTGGTTTGGCTTCACCAAAGCAAGCCACTCGTATGGTTGAAGGTGCATTGCCAAAGTTTGAAATGTATGGTGGTTTGGTTTCTGGTACTGAATCGTCACGAGGTGCTATTGGTTTGAACCGTCCAAATCGTCAATGGGACTATCCATATGGTTGGGCTCCACAGCAAATGCTCGCATGGAGTGGACTGGCTCGGTATGGGTACAACGATGAAGCTCAACGATTGGTTTATCGGTGGTTGTACATGGTTACCAAGGCTTTTGTAGATTATAATGGGGTTGTGGTGGAGAAGTATGACGTGACTCGACCTCATGATCCACATCGTGTGAATGCGGAGTATGGTAACCAAGGTACTGGGTTCAAAGGTGTCGCCACTGAGGGGTTTGGATGGGTCAATGCTTCTTACTCGTATGGGTTGGGTTTGCTGTCTAGCCAAGCTAAACGAGTTTTGGGTGCGTTGACTCCACCTCATGTGTATTTTGAGGCATTGTCTAAGGAAGAAGATCCGGCTTTTGATGATAGTTCTGACGGTCATGACAGTGGTTGTAATTCTGATTCTGATGCCAAGGAAAGCCTCCTTGATCCAGAAGGTGTTGAAGAAGTGGAGGAAGAAACTGATTCTGAGGAGAATAACGAGAAATCAAAGAAGAATTAAATTATTTAAGTCACCGTTGGCTAGAAAAAGAAAGAAAAAAAAAAGGACAAAAAGCGGAGGAACAACCCAGTCCAAAAAATACAACCCATAACTTATTATGTTTACTTTATTATCTGGAAAAAAAACAATATTCTTTTTTTTGTCATTATAATTATACAACGCTAGATTTTTTTACTAGGCTATTAAACATCATCATGTCTTTCGTTTAGTGTCTAATCTTCCTACATCATGATGTAGCTCTGCTACTCTGTTCCCCAGACTCATAAATAGTCGGTATTCCTGCTGCAATGTTGACGTAATATTGTTAACATTGGCAGGCATATCGAGAGCATCGCGTTCTGTAGAATCCACCCCGCGTTCCACTTCTGCCATTGCATTTGCGTATTCTTTGAGTTTGGTTTCAAATTCGTCAATTTTGCGGTTAAAGTAAGGCGCCAGTGCATCGCCATTGGTCATCCTTGACCCGCCATATGGCCCATATGAATTGGTAGGATTTCGAAGGTTGCCCAGCAACTCCATGCACGTTTCGGCATCACTAACTGCTGTATCTGATGATCTTTTCAAATTGCCCAGAACATGATCGTCATATTTCAATGCTTCCGTAGCTGTAGTGAATTTCCGGTTCAAAAGCTCGGCGTCTCTTGGAACAGATTGCACCAGCTCGTCTTGCTGCGGCTTTCGATTTTTCAACTCCTCGGATATTCGTCCCTGTGATGTGATGTAATCATCCAACTGTTCCAGTTCACGTTGGAAATGCTCAGGCAAATCGCTTGGTCGGGTCAACGGAGTGATTTGCAATTGCTGCATCTGCTGCTGTTGTTGCTGCTGCTGCTGTTGTTGCTGCTGCTGCTGTTGTTGTGGTTGTTGCTGCTGCTGCGGCTGACCAAAGCCTCCACCGATTGTTGGCGCAGCCGGTCTATTTGACATTCCCGTACCAGCATTATTACCGAATAGACCACCTCCAGTAGTACCTGTAGCGGTGGTGTTCGGTTTGGTCATGTTATTAAACAGACCACCGCCAGGTTGATTGGTATTACCTCCAAGAGTATTATATTGAGTCTGGCCCCCAAATAATCCACCACCGGTAGTGCTAGGTTGTGTTTGACCACCAAACAGTCCACCAGGCTTTTGCTGTTGACTGGCCTGTCCAAAAGGACTACTGGTGTTGGCTTGGTTTTGTTGGCCAAACAATCCACCACTCCCCGTGTTCTGATTCTGGTTTTGATTTTGTTGTCCGAATAACCCGCCGCCAGTTGTACCACTAGGTTGTTGAGTATTGCTTTGACCGAACTGTCCCCCACCACCGCTGGTATTTGTGCTTTGACCGAATGGGGTAGGTCCCGCAGGTTTGTTAAATAAAGACGTGCCGCCTGGTTGAGTATTGCTTCCGAAACCTCCTCCACCAGCGCCAGCTCCAAATCCTGAGGTTTGTTGATTGGTATTCGATCCAAAACCGCCGGTAGTACCTGATCCAAACGGTTTAGCAGCGCCAAATCCTCCAGGTTGATTACTCTGACCAAACCCACCTGTTCGTTGGTTCTGTCCAAACCCTCCTGCTCCTCCAGTATTGGTATTAGAGCCAAAACCTGCCCCAGCGCCTCCAAATGCACCACCGCCAGTGTTAGCGTTAGAACCAAAGCCTCCTCCAGTATTAGATCCAAAGCCGCCGCCAGTATTAGTATTAGATCCAAAAGCTCCTCCCGTATTAGTGTTAGATCCAAACCCGCCTCCAGTATTAGAACCAAATGCACCACCGCCAGAAGTATTCTGATTCGATCCAAATGAACCACCACCTGCTCCACCAAATGAAGAAGGCTTGCTTGCTGCTCCAAATAGGCCGCTATTAGCTGTATTCCCGCCTCCGAATGGCGAATTGTTGGCCTGCTGCGTTTGGCCAAAAGGCGAGCCGGTGCTCTGTTGTTGTTGTGCCTGGCCAAAAGGCTGATTGTTGTTCTGTGCTTGGCCGAATGCGTTATTAGTACTGCCACCGAACATCTTTGAAACTATCGTCTGTTATATATATTCTCGCCGTTCAATTGTAAGCTTTCGCCAGATCTAAACGAACGCGATTTGTTTTGATGGGCCACTGTAATGTTTAGCTGGGAAATATTTGACTTTTTTTTTCTACCTGAGGCGCGCACACAAAAAGGTGTTTCTCCCGTGCTCCCAATCTCCCCAAAGGTTTAGTCGCTCAAGACCCATTCAACGTATCACCACTTTTATTGTCATTGTTCAAGCGTCTAAGAATTTAGAACCGCATATTTGCAAAGAACGATAGTGTTTTGATTAACGACTGCTTATTGTCGGAAGGTGTCGAGAAGTTTTTTTTTTAAATATTGATTGAGGTGTACAAGTTTCACAATGGGTACGTTATTGGTATCTTAACAAAAGAGCTAACAAATGATCAAAGGTATCCCAAAGTTTTTTCGATATGTATCGGAGCGATGGCCATTGATCTCTCAGCTGGTCAGCGAATCACAGGTTCCAGAGTACGTTTAAATTGTATTGTTGTGAAAAGGTCTAACAAATTGGCAGATTTGATAATCTCTACTTGGATATGAACTCGATTCTTCGTATGTATTTTGTGTGATTTAGGCGCGAGAGACTAACAAAATATTAGACAACTGTACACATAAAGACAGCGATGCTACGCATCATTTGACAGAAGAGGAAATGTTCGTTGGTATATTCAATTACATTGAGCATCTTTTTGATCTTATTCGACCACAGAAAATGTTTTTCATGGCGATCGATGGGGTGGCTCCTCGAGCAAAGATGAACCAACAACGGGCTCGAAGATTCCGAACTGCTTTGGACGCTGAAACTGCAAGAAATAAGGCACTTGCCGAAGGAGTGACGTTACCAACTGATGAGCCGTTTGATTCTAATGCGATTACCCCCGGTACTGAGTTTATGGAAAAGTTGACGGCTCAATTGAAGTATTTTGTCAACCGAAAGGTCTCTGAAGATGCAAGTTGGCAAGGAATCGAGATCGTCTTGTCTGGCCATGAAGTACCTGGAGAAGGTGAACACAAGATTATGGAGTACATTCGTGTTGCACGTGCAAAGCCAGAGTACGATTCTAATACTCGACATTGTTTATATGGCCTTGATGCCGATTTGATCATGTTGGGCATGCTCAGTCACGATCCACATTTTGCTCTACTTCGAGAAGAAGTCACTTTTGGTCGACAAAAGAAAACAAAAGAATTGAGTCAGCAGAATTTCTACTTGCTCCACTTGTCGCTGGTTCGAGAGTATCTTGAAATGGAGTATGAGGATATAAAGGACGAATTGGCGTTTCCGTTTGATTTTGAACGTATTTTGGACGATTTTATTCTAATCATTTATTTCATTGGTAATGATTTTTTGCCAGAGTTGCCTTCATTGTTGATCAATCAAGGTGCATTGCCGATTTTAATGAATACTTATAAGCGAACTTTGAAGAAGATTGACGGATATTTGACAGATAATGGTCGAATGATCACTGAACGACTGGTAGTATGGTTGGATGAGATTTCAAAGTTCGAATTGGAGAATTTTGAAGCTCAAGCAGTTGACTTGGAATGGATGAACGAGGAGTTGGAAGATGTGGGGCTTAAAGGTCCGCATAATCCAAAACTGGTGTTAAGTCCAAAAGAGCGAGATTTACTTCGAAGTTTAAAGCCGTTTATTTTAACCGCCAACCATGACGGTAAACCTGAAAATCCAGCTGATGCTCCGTTTATGAAGCTTCCGGATTCAATCGGTGAATCTGAAATGAAATTTTTGAACGCATTGTGTTCAAAGACTTATACGCGACTTGTACATAATAGTGGATCATGGGGAATTACTCTTGATGTTGATGGAATCCCTGAAGGTGAGGATGATGACGATGTGGATAACCGAGTGCTTCAACTCAACAAGGTTTTCAAAAAGTATGAAAATGCTCCCGTGGAAAAGCCTGAAGATGTACAGACTAAGAAGGAAATCTACAATTCAAAGTTTGACCAATGGAGAGATCAATACTACAAGGACAAGTTTGGAGTCACTCGAGAGTCGGACCCGGAAAAAATCAAAGACATCGCGGAGAACTATTTGGAAGGGTTGCAATGGGTTTTGTATTATTACTACACTGGATGTGCCTCTTGGGGCTGGTTTTACCGATATCACTACGCACCATGTATTAGTGACATTAAAAGAGGTTTGAGCAAGCAGATTGAGTTCAACCCGGGTAAGCCTTATAGACCTTTCGAACAATTGATGGGTGTTCTTCCAGAACGATCCAAGAAACTGGTTCCACAGGCGTATTGGCCATTGATGAGCGATGAGACGTCACCAATTCTCGATTTCTATCCTCATTCATTCGAACTGGATATGAATGGCAAAAAGAATGATTGGGAAGCAGTGGTTAAAATCCCGTTTGTTGAACAGGATCGATTGTTGTCGGCGTTGGCATCAAAAGAGAATCTATTGACACCTGGCGAAAAGAAGAGGAATATGTTTGGTAAGAATATCAGGTTTGTGTTCAATCCTCAAACAGATTATGTTTATGGATCTTCATTCCCAGGGGTGTTTTTGGATATTGAGCACTGTCATTGTATCGAAATTGAACTGGACCAATATGTTGAGCCAAAGAAATTGAAGATTGGGCTAATGGAGAATGCAAAGCTGGGCACTGAAGCTTTGGCTGGGTTCCCTAGTTTGAGAACAATTCCTCATACTTCTGAACTCGAAACGGCCAGTGTTACCGTGTTTCAACAAACAAGCAGGAATGATTCCATGGTTTTGACGTTGAAGAATAGTTTTGAAGGTGAGACTGCCAATGCCCTAGCTGAAAAGTTGATTGACGATTCGGTGTTTATTGGATGGCCATACTTGACGGAGGGCAAGGTTGTTGCAGTGAGTGATGAAATGTTCCGATATGATAAGATTCATGGTAAAGTTGCCGGTATTCCTCACCAGGGTAAAGCCTTGGAACAATGGCCAAAGAATGCACGACGGTTTGAAGAAAATTATAAACGTCGAGGTGTCAAAATCGGGCCGGTTTCTGCTCTGGTTCATGTCAAGAAACTCAAGGGTTTGAAACGTACTGCACAAGGTGCATACGTTAAAGAATTTGGTGGATATGACGACGATGAAGTTGATGTTCCCGTACAAACTCTAGTGCTGGAAGTTGTCAATGAAGACGAACGGTTCCGAGAACGTCCTGCGTTGCCTGTTACTGAAGAGTATCCAGTGGATTCGCAAGCTGTTTACTTGGGTCCAAATGGCTATGGCCTTCCTGTTAAGATTATCGATCACGAGAATGACAAGATGAAGATTGAGGTCATGCCAAGAGATCGTCCAGAACCAGCGGTTGGGTCGCGAGCCGCAGAGTTTGAACAACAAAAGATGAGATATTTCCCAGCTTATGAAGTTGCCAAGAAAATTCGGATGCATCCATTGTTGTTGAGTAAGATCACCTCCAAATATTTGGTGTCTGTTGGAGACAAGCGTTATGATGTGGGGCTCTGTCTCAAGTTTGATGCCCGGCGATTGAAGGTATTAGGGTATTCTCGAAAGGGTCAACGTGGCTGGGATTTTAGTACCCAGGCTATTGATTTGATCCAAAATTATCAGCGAGAATTCCCAGATTTGTTCCAAGTGTTGACTCAAAAGTGCACCGACTCTTCTATTCCAGATATGGGCAAGTTGATGAATATGGACGCTGCCGCCGCACGATCCAAATTTGATGCCGTACGAGCTTATATCAAGGAGAAGACTGCTGATTTCGAATTGGTAAGTTTGGAGTCTAGTGGATTATCTGCAGATTCTATCAAGAAGATTGAAGCGTCGATTATTCAATTCTTTGAAAATTCCAAGCAAGCGCCAAGTGCACAAGTTCATAACAATGTTCCTCGGCAGGTCTTGTTGTCGCCTACTCATGCTTACCATCAGTTGAGAAGCCAAAAGTTTTACTTGGGCGACCGTGTGGTATCTGCATTGAACTTCGGTAAGATCAAGTTGTTTGAACGGGGTACTGTGGTTGGTATTAATAGTGATACAACCAAGGTAACCTTGACTGTTTTGTTTGATAATGAGTTTAATGCTGGTACTACACTCAACGGCAAGTGTGTAACCAAGCGTGGGTTGGATGTCGACGCTGGATCAATTGTTAACTTGACGCATCGACAGTTGATGTATCAAACCCGGCAGCAAAAGGCTCAAGCGCAAGCGCAAGCTCAGGCTCAGGCCCAGGCCCAGGCCCAGGCTCAAGGCCAAAGTCACCAAGGGCAAGGAGGCGGAAGAGGAGGTAACAATGGGCAATTCAACAGAAATGGCAAGTTCAACGGGCCCCCTCCTCCACAGCAATCCGTTTGGGGTAGTAACAAGCAGCAACCTCCTGCAGGTCCAATTCATCCTAAAGCTAAGGCCGATGCACCGGCTGCCGCAAAAGCTGCGGCGGCTCCAGCCAATCAAGGTAAAGGCAAGGGTAAGCAGCAACAGCAGCAACAGCAGCAGCAACAACAGCAACAACAGCAACAACAATCGCAGCAGTCAGGAAAGCAAAAAGGGCCTACTCCAGGTAAAGTGCAGATCTTGAAGAATCCAAAGGCTGAAGAAATTCCTGAAGACGATGACCAAGCCAGCAAGGAATTGTTGTCAATGTTGAAGACCCGAGGAGGAAAGAAGGAAGATGATGGTAAGCCAAAGAAGACTAACGATGAGGCACTTACTGGATTCTCTGGTAAGCACACTGCTCAATCGCAACGGAACTTGATTGGTGCGGTATATGGGCAATATATGGCACCACCGCCACCTCCTCCTGCACCTCCAGGATTCCCACCTCCACCTGCACCAAACGGAGCGTTCCCACCGATGAATTTCGCTCCACCACCGGGAATGCCACATCCACCGCCACCTCCTCCAGGGTTCGTACAAGGGTTCCAACCAGGAATGCAGTTTCCTCCGCCACCTCCACAGTACCAGGGAGATCAACAACAGTATGATGATGTGGCGAGTGCGGCGTTGATGGCCCAGTTGAACATTTCCAATGCAGGCACAAACACTGAAAGCAACGAGTCGTCTAACGATAATGGCCAGTCTCAACGAGGCGGAAGAGGTCGTGGTCGAGGAGGCCGTGGTCGTGGTGCCCGGGGAAGAGGGCGAGGCGGCCGAGGAGGAGCCGCTCGTGGTGAATCTACTTGAGGGTGACTAGCAGTTTTGTGGAAATAATGATAATAATATATAGTGTGCTATGATTTTGTATAAATATATAGAACTTTTTTTATCTTTTTTATTCGTCAGTTGCCATTGTATATCGTAAAGTCTTGCGTTCTTGTTTCATGGTCTGGGCTCTGAACCATTTATTCTCAAACCCGTTTGACCGATCCACGCCATCCCACCTGTACCCTGGGGGGATATTAAACCGGTTAGGCGGGTATTGACCTTTATAGCTTGACCTTGACGACTGTGTATGCGAACTCGAACTCGAAGATGATTTAGATGAACGATGCGGTTTGCTCCTGCTCTTGTTTTTTATAAATACAGCAGCCGGATCATTGAACAGCTCCTTCTCTTTCATCTCGTCATTGCGTCTTTCATCCGACGCAGAGACGGCATATGATTCATGTTTGAGTTCTTCAAGCTGATCCCGCTCATGTTTCTTTTGTTGCTGTTGCACCAGCCCCAAATTGACTTCTCTTTGAAGCCGGTCTTTGGCCAATTTCTCCATCTCTGCCTCCTTTGCAGCTGTTTCCATCTGCATTTTGATGTCGATCCGCCGGCCTGATGCGTCTCGGTAAATAGTCTCGCCGGGGCCTTGCAACGCTGCCTCTTGGGCCATCTGGTGGTCATATGCTTGTTTCGCTGCAACGTCGGTGGCTAGCTCCGCAGCGGTTTGAAGTCCTGATCGCGGTTTAGGAGGCGCAGATATTGTACTATTGGCATCAGCAGAAGAGCCATCTCCACCTACTTGTTTCCAACCAGCTGATTTGTGTCTCGGTTCGGGTATTCCATCCTCGTCGTCGTCATCATTAGCTGCTAATATCCGACTGTCCTCTGCCGTCACTGCATCATCTTCCCATCCTGTCGGTGTTTCTTTGACCTCTAAATTCACTCCAGCTGCCTCCTTGGCCTTGCCCCTCTTTTTCTTCTTTTTCTCGTCCTTTGAAAGGTATTTTGACGCCAAATAATCGGCTAATGACATTACAGTAGAGGTTGAGAAGTGGTGAAAAAATCCCGCGTTGTGCGCACTGGGACAGTCCAAAAGAAATAGTCTCACCGATTTCGCGCCGTTCTTTAGCCTGTGCGGCTGGTTTCTTAGCGCTCTACTTGGCTTTTTGATCAGCTCTTAATTATAAAGTCTTGACTATATTTATTTTTTCAATCGGCTAATTCCGGGTTAGTGATGGCCGATTTATGTGCTTTTTCTTTTATTGTTGAATGATTCCAAGGTTACTGGAAAAGATTTTCACAGATTTGCAGTGCATGAAATAACTACAAAGGTGTCTGGTCAGCCGCAAATAGCGCCTTCCATGGCTCCAATTAACCCAGGGCTCTACGTTTTGTAGATTACGTGATTTTCTCCCTTAGCCAATTATATCAATCGCAATGAAGTATACTCCCCCACCTTGAGGGTCATATCTTGCATATATCGGGCATAATATAAAAAGCCAATTTTAAAAGGGACTGCAGAGTCATATTTATGAGCTTTGCTTTTGCGTATTACCTTGATGGTTATCTGTAAACGGTTTTGAACCGATTTTTTTCCAAGCCAGGCAAATTTTTAACCGGTTCGGATATCTGTTTTGTTCAATTGAGCCAAATCTATAAAAGATCTGCAATTCCTGTTGAAAATTGTTTCTTTTAACTTTGGTTCTATATACACACTTTACAACAACAAAAATGGGACACGCATGGGAAGATCTAGATCCATCTAAGATCACTTTAGATGATGAATCTGTACCAGATAACTACAAAATTTGCATCCTACAAGGAGTAGGAAGTGGTAGTGAGTACGACGGTTTGAATTTTGGTGCTCGAATAAGCTCAATTTTCGTCATTCTAGTACTATCGACCGCTGCAACTTTATTCCCGGTACTGGCTACCAAGGTTAAATCCCTTCGAATTCCAACATATGTGTACTTGTTTGCTCGACATTTCGGTACTGGTGTAATTGTCGCGACTGCATTTATCCATTTATTGGACCCAGCTTATGATGAGATTGGTGGTAATACCTGTGTTGGCATGACTGGTCACTGGGCTGATTATGCCTGGTGTCCGGCTATCATCCTCGCAACTGTATTCGGTATCTTTTTCTTGGACTTGTTCAGTTCTGTGTACGTCGAACGAAAATACGGGATTATACATGACCATGACGTTAATGTCGAAGGCGTTATCACACATGACCATGAACATGATACTGATGAGCAACCACCAAAGTCTGTCAACAGCATGGAACGAGGCATCGAAAAGGCAGATGGGTCTGTGATCACCACTGAAGTTGAGAGTGAAAAGGGGTTCAGACAACAATTCGCTGCTTTCCTCATTTTGGAATTCGGGGTTATCTTCCATTCTGTCATGATCGGTCTTAACCTTGGTTCCACCGGTGATGAATTCAAGACTTTATACATTGTTTTGGTATTCCACCAAGCATTTGAAGGTCTTGGTATCGGTGCTCGGCTTTCTGCAATTCCATTCCCAGAGGACAAAAAATGGTGGCCGTACGGATTGTGTCTTGCATACGGTCTATCCACTCCAATCTGTATCGCTATTGGTGTTGGTGTACGAGACACTTATGCTTCAAGCTCCTACACTGTAAGTGTTGTAAGCGGGGTTTTGGACGCCATGTCTGCTGGTATTTTGATCTACACTGGTCTTGTTGAGCTACTGGCTCGAGATTTCTTGTTCAATGAAAAGCGAACTAAGGATTTGAAGAGATTGTTGTTTATGGTCTCTTGTAACTTGCTAGGTGCTGGTTTGATGGCTGTACTCGGTAAATGGGCTTAAAAAGGAACCCTTTTGTCAAAACTTTTTTTCTTTGTAATGCAATGGAATGTAAATACAAAAATTTAATATACAACTTTTCAATTTCTAATTATTTAATGCAAAAGTTTACAAACGGGCCGTTTCAGACTCGTCCATTCGCCTATAACTGGTATAACCTTCAGCACCGTGCGTGTAGAAAAGACTTCTATTATATGCATCCAATTCAACATCTTTTCGCAATTTATCTGGCAAATCTGGATTGGAGATATATCTTCGACCAAAGGCAATCAACAAGTTATCATCCTTCGCAGCATGGGCTTCTGCCAACTCCTTGGTGTATCCTCCAGCTCGCATCAACGGCCCATTATAGATAGTTCGGATCCATTCATTGTCACCAATAAATTCACTCACATCAGCATAACCAACCACACGAGGCTCAACAACATGCAAATATGCCATCTTCTTGCCACTATCGTCCATTCGGCGTTGCAATTCAGTAATAACGTATGCAAATTGTGGAATTGGAGAAACGTCAAATTTACTTCGAGGGATATTCAACCAAGGAGAAAGACGGACTGCGACCTTTTCAATACCAATAGCTTCAATAACAGCATCGAAAACTTCTAGCAAGAACCGGGCTCGGTTTTCAATAGATCCGCCGTATTGATCGGTTCGCTTGTTGTCAAATGGATCCAAGAACTGACTTGGTAAATATCCATGAGCAGCATGGACCTCAACCCCGTCTAGCCCCGCCGTAACTGCGTTCTTTGCAGCTTGTGCATAGTCTTTCACGTATTGCTGAATTTCTTCAACAGTCATAGCACGTGGGACAGTATTATCTCCTCCAGCCAGCTCATTTACGCCCATAGACACTGCAGACGCCGAAACCAAGTCGTGGCCCTTGTTTTTCAAAAGCTTAGCATCGCCATTTCGGCCCAAGGCCCACAATTGCATGAACAAGTAAGACCCATGATTGTGTACTCGGTCAGCGATGTTCTTCCATCCCGCGATATGCTTGTCTGTCCAGATCCCTGGGACTTGCTTGTACAATCCAGCACGCTCAGTGATAAATGTAGCTTCGGTGATCACAAGTGTTCCTTTGCTGGCAGCTCGTTGCTCGTAGTATTCAGCCATCATCTCGTTTGGGGTGTGATCTTCATCGGATCGGAATCGAGTCAACGGAGCCATTGCCATTCGATGGTTCAACGAGACATTACCGAACTGGATCGGCTTGTAAAGATTATTCGTATTAGTTGGCATTTCTTCTAAAACGGTGAGTTGTGAGGCGGTTGGTGCAAAGAAAAATTAGTGTAAGCTTATAACGGCGAAAGGAAAAAAACCACGTAATACGTGGGGCTCACTGGTATTTATACTACAACTTTTAAATGACGTGATCCGATTATAACACAATGAAACGATTTATAATACAGTGAAACGATTTATAATACAAATGAAACGATTTATAATCAACCTACTATTAATAAGCAAACGTCAGGCGTCTGAGCCACGGAGGTATCAGAATCCATGAACCGCGGCCCAGTTCGATATATATATGTGCATTCGATCCCAAAAAAAAAAAAAAATTTGTAAAGCACACACTAAAAAGCTTATTTTTCGATGCGGCGCGGGGATTCAAAAAAATTCCGGGCCTCGGCTGCTCGAACATTTTCGCTTTTCCCCCGAGCACTACAACCGCGCGAAACAAGATGAACCACTGCATGCGTTATTATTCTAGTTGATTCCGTAGGGCGGCTCTTTAAGGGCCAGCAATTTATGCAATGGGAATGAACGTTTTTTTCAAATTTAATAATATTAATACAATGTCTAAAGATGAGCTGTGGCTGTTCCAGCATCCATTGATTGATATGTGGTATACCCTTCAGCATCATGGGTATAGAAGGTATTTCTATCGTATGCGTCCCATTCAACCGCCTTTTTCAGCTTAGCTGGTAGATCTGGATTTGAAATGAACCTTCGGCCGAATGCAATCACCAAGTTTTCATCCTTCTCGGCATGTTCTTCTGCCAACTCCTTAGTGTATCCACCTGCTCTCATCAAGGGCCCGTCATATATAGTTCGGATCCATTCATTGTCACCTTTAGCATGATTCAGATCAGCGTAAATCGCCACACGTGGTTCGACTACATGCAAATAGGCCATTCCCTTGCCACTTGTCTCCACTCGCCGCTGGAGTTCAGTAATGACGTAGGAATATTGGGGGACTGGAGAAGTGTCATACCCTATCTTGAACGCATTCAACCATGGAGACAATCGAACAGCAACTTTTTCGATTCCGACGGCTTCAACCACGGCATCGAAAGCTTCAAGCAAGAATCTAGCCCGGTTTTCAATGGAGCCACCATACTGATCGGTTCGCGTATTAGCAAAAGGGTCCAAGAATTGATTTAGCAGGTATCCATGGGCACTATGGACCTCGACACCATCCATCCCAGCTGCAATAGCGTTCTTTGCAGCTTGAGCATAATCTTTCACATATTGCTGGATTTCCTCAACAGTCAAAGGCCGTGGAATTTCATCCTTCTTACCAGTGAATATATTCTCGCCCACTGATACATCAGACGCCGAAACCAAGTCGTAGCCCTTCTTCTCCAAAAGCTTAGCATCACCAGTTCGGCCTAAGGCCCACAATTGCATGAACATGTATGATCCATTCTTGTGCACTTGGTCAGCAACGTTCTTCCATCCGGAGATATGCTTGTCTGTCCAGATCCCTGGAACATGTTCGTACAACCCAGCACGTTCAGTAATAAAAGTCGCTTCAGTGATTAAAAGAGTACCCTTGTTAGCGGCTCTTTGCCCGTAATACTCGGTCATGAGTTTGTTAGGGCTGTGGTCATCGTCTGCCCGCATCCGAGTCAACGGAGCCATTGCAATTCGGCGCTCCAGAGGAAGGGTTCCAAAAGTAATTGGTTTATAGAGGTTCTTAGTATTAGGCATTGTGTGTGTTCCGTTCTAGATTGCTGTGAACTGATGTAAACGATTGTGAAGATAAAGATTAGAGCACATGGAATCTACCGGTATTTATATTCCGTTTTATAAGCCAAATCAAATATGTCTAGCATAACGCCATTCTTAGCTTATGTCATTGATTTGAAATCAGCAAAATCGGGATCTCGGCTTTCGCGCGCTCCGAGATCATTTCTCAGCAGCAACAGAAGAACTTTCAAGCGTGCAAAAAAAAAAAAAAAAAAAAACCACCCGAGTCAAGGCGTGCTTCAAGGCATGTTTGAAAACATGTACATAGTCAATATACTGATACTGCCAGCGTGCCACAATTCGTTTTTTTTTCTTCGTAAAAGCGAACAAAACCACTGCGGGTGCGGCTGTTATGTTGCCCCTAGATGCTTGGCTGCTATCATGCAGCACAGCACTTTTCCCCGGCTTCCCGAACTCCCAACTGATACTGCCACATCACGCCTTTTGCTTTCTCCTTCATTTTATTCTTCTAATCAGATGGCACTCATTTGACTATCGCGTACCAGAGAAATTATTCGTCACGTTGATGTTGCACCACCAATCCAATCGCTTATAGGCGCTCCCGCTTTCATCATCGACAGTATACCTACTCCGTTATAGCTGCAAACGCCACGCACCCACTTGAAAAAGATATACCCACCACCATCTATTACAATCTCGATCCCACGCACCTATACCCATCCAGCCTCGGACGGCTTGCAACATCATTTCAGTATCTATCTACAATCGACAAAAAAAAAATTGATACACCTTTTGAAGGTAAAAGGTAAGCCCGACGGGGGGCTCGAACCCCCGACCTTGTGATGACTTTGTTGTTCTTAAAGAACTGTTAAGAGTCACACGCTCTACCGATTGAGCTAGCCAGGCCTTGTTGATGTGGCTGTCCACCGGCCTGTGCGAGTAGCTCGATCGATTTTAGTGCGGCGCGGCGTCAAAACAGTTGAAAACAAGGTATTTTACAGTTTCGTATGTTCCAAAGCATTAAATTGAGCTGTATGAAACATTTGGCGGAGATCGGTGATCTTCCACGTGGGATATCACTGTTGAGATATATTGCGGCTCGTGCGGCGTTTCCGCACTTCGGGAACGCCATTATCTCTGAACTGCTAGCAACACTCTTATAATATGCATGTTATTAAATAAATCATTCTTCGTACAGGTCATCTAACAAATCTACATCAATCTTATCCCATTCTACCTCGTTGATGCGCTCTTGCAACTTTTTATCCTTGACTCGGAAACTCCCCATTTCGATTGACTCGGCCAATCGTTTCATCGCTTCTATCCTTCTATGCTTTGCCCACTGCTGTGATTCTTCCGCAGAATCTCCCATATCGACGTCCCAGAACACATTTGGAGGACTGTACTGGGCATAGGCATCTCGATGTCGTGATACTTTATTGGCGAGTTCTTTGGAATTTTTGTTCACGCTTGTGACACTATGACCACAGCTATTTTTATTTGACACCCCAGTCATTTCATAATACTTGCGACATTTCCTGCAAGCTCTCCCCGGGAGCAGCCATCTCTTCTTCCCCCTTACCACTTCTTCATATGCATGTTTCTTTCCTCCATTAGTATCAGGAGCGAGCATGAAATCCTTTGGATGCCAATCTTTGTCAAGTAATTCTTTAACAAATGTGTTATCGTCGGAAATTTGGGTGATTTCTGTCGGAAGCTTACTTTTGGTAATCCATTGGTCTAACGTGGTATCTTTCTTTGATCTCTTGTCTGTCTGTTTTTCTCCAGTATTCGGTGTGGCTGTTTGTTGATCTAATGTATGTCGTGGGAATACCGTTTTGCGCCGCCCCGATACCAAATCAGGATCTATATCAGCGTCAATTCTCGATCTTTTTGAGCTATAAAACCCTGGGCTTGGGGTTGCGAAGCCAGTTCCACGGACATTTTCAAGCGACGAAGGCACCTTTTGAATACTCTCTTGGTTTTCATCCAACGAAGACGGAAGATCTAGATTGTATGAGTCCTCCAAGAACCTGTCATGAGACATTTCCATTGGATCGTCATGTTCTTCCTGCTTTATTTGAACAAGCGTTTGTGTTGGAGGCGCCTTGTATGGAGTAGGAGGAGAAACTTCAGGATCATAAGTAGCTTCACCTTCGGGATACGGGTCAGAATTCAATGCTCCATCTGATCTGTTGAGGCGGTCCGGAGATGTTGCTTGTAAAATATGGCTGGGTCTGAAGTCGCTACTGTTTGGACCAGCGCGTCGATTTTCCATCTTCTTTATGAGCGTGGCATTTTTTTCTTTCAACACAAGTACTTCATTAGCCAGTTGGTCGTATTCGTCCACTTTGCTTTTCATCTCACGGTATTCTTTAGCACCCAGGACATAAACGCGGTGGCCTTCGCGGTGTCGTAACGCATCTTGATAACGCTGTAAAGTTTCCTTCCATGAGGCGACAGACGCTTTATTTTGCTCTATAACTTCGTGTAAATCAAAGACTTCCTTTTTAAGTGCTTTGCTTGTCCGTCTCAACTCGTGCAGTTCATTCGTATGTGCAGCGTTCATTTTGGACTGTTTGGCATCTCTCATACCTAGGCGCTTATTGGAACCCTCATCCATACGCTTCAAGATCCGATCTATTGCATTACGATCTTCTTTCGGAAGACGAGAGAATCTATCAAAAGTACTGAGTTCGTCTGGTTCGACCATAACTTCAAATTGTCAAAAGAACGCGTTCTTGTAAATTTTGTGGCTATTTTCGCGTAAATGAACGTGAATGGGAATATAATTCGTGTCTCACCTAAGGCAGTTTTCAAGTGCCATCGGCGCGCGCTCGGACTTTTCCTTTCTTCGTCCCAGCACGCAAAGAAAACCTCGGACCATATCGTGGGGCAGAACAGCATATGGGACAGAGCGTTTTTTTTTTCTCTTGTCATATAACACATTTTAATACTGAAATTTTCTTTCATACTTTGACGTAAAAAATGCCACGACTCAAGGTGGACCCACGACTGGTCGCTGATGTAGTTTTCTTTTTGGGAGCCGGTGCTTCTATATACTATTTGTTCACTCATTTAATCCGGCAAGTTGGAAATGAGTCTCGGAACAGTGCAGAAATGGTAAAGAAGGCTAATTCTTCTATTGAACGGCTTAGAGAGAATCATCCAGAGTTGAAAGAATTAGATGAATATGAACAGTCTATCCTATCTTCTGTGGTTACACCATCGGAAATTAACCTGTCATTCAAAGATGTGGGTGGTCTTGAAGGGATCGTCGATGAGCTCAGAGAAAGTGTCCTTTACCCACTTACAGTACCAGGGCTTTTCAGTCACCACTCGTCGTTACTTCAAGCTCCAAAGGGAGTGTTATTATATGGTCCGCCAGGATGCGGCAAAACCATGTTGGCCAAGGCTTTGGCTGCTGAAAGCTCTGCTAATTTCATTAACATCAAAATGTCTGACATCATGGACAAGTGGTTCGGTGACAGTAACAAGCTTGTGGCAGCATTATTTTCAGTAGCTCACAAACTTCAGCCTTGCATTATTTTTATTGATGAGATTGATTCTTTTTTGCGAGAAAGACAAAGCTCGGACCATGAAATCACATCCATGCTCAAAGCAGAATTCATGACACTATGGGATGGTCTGACCAGCGATGGACGAATTATGGTCCTAGGTGCTACAAACAGACCTAACGATATCGACGGTGCGATTTTGCGGAGAATGCCAAAGAGATTTGCAGTCCCATTGCCTCAAGAACCCGAACGAAGAAAGATTCTAGGGTTAATGCTGCGAGATGTCAGTCTTGATTCAAAATTCGATATGGATTTTGTCACTGAACAGACGGCCGGCATGAGCGGAAGTGATATCAAGGAAGTCTGTCGGAATGCGGCTATGACAGCGATGAGAGAATATATTCGACAGAATTTCGTTAATGGGAAGCATTTGAATAAAGATGAAGATGTCAAAGTACGCCCACTGCGAAATAGTGACTTTTTCGCAAAACAAGCATCTGAACCAACAACCCCAATGAATATCGTGAAAGATATTGATTAGAAACGCAAAAGGATTATTTGTTTTTTTGTTATAACTAATATATATAATAGAAGGAAATATTTATAATAGTAAAAAAAAAAAAAAAAAGATTCACAAGTCTTTAATACCAGACCGATAATACCTCCTTTATCATCCCAATTTTTTTCCTCGGCATTTAGATTTGTAATCAGCATGACACAAAAGGGGACAGTTACGTATATTGATGGACGACGAGTAGTCCTTGATGAGAATGGGAAACCGTATGTATTATCTCGTTTGCTGTTTTAGTTGGTTTCTAACTTTGAAGGTGTCGATCGTGTAACTCATTGCTGGATTTCCAGCTCGCCTCCAAATCACAAAAGACTGGGGACGGCTCATCGTCATCTTCGTCTGGGGCTAGTATGGCAGGATTTGGGGCACTAGCTGGAGCATCATCTACCAAGAGTACTCCAAAGACTGAGTCAGGGTATGAAAAGACATGTCCACCAGATGTGGAGGTGCTTGGTCGGTCAACATGGACGTTTTTGCATAGCATGGCGGCCCAATACCCAATGAAAGCGAACGAAACTGAACAGACTGAGATGAAATCGTTTTTGAAAGTATTTTCAAAGGTTTATCCTTGTTGGTACTGTGCTGATGATTTAAGATACTGGATCTCCAAGCCAGGAAACGAGCCAAAAGTTGCAGGCCGTGAGGAACTTGGTAATTGGCTTTGTGATGCGCATAATGAAGTCAACAAGAAACTGAATAAACCAGTTTTCGACTGTAAAGAATGGAAAGCTCGATGGAGAGATGCTTGGAATGACGGTAGATGTTAAAAAAAAAAAAATTACTGAAATTTTAATTGTACATAAAAAGCGAAACGTAACTTAGATTCTCTACTCAAAAGAAGCCATATTCAATGGGACTGAGCTTCCTCTTCCACTAGGATACAACTTTTCATCACCCTGGAATCGCCGCGGCTTTGGAATTGCATCTTTGTTTTTGAATCTCCATTTTGAATCATCAATCGTTAGCCGCTGTGGCGTGCATGAACCGCCGCTTCCATTGGCAGGAGCTCCAGATGATGGAGTAATTGTATATGCAGAAACGTCGATAGATCGGATATTGGACGATGAATTTTTGGAGCTTGATGATGCAGTTCGACGAGAATAACCATTTCGGCCCTGCGATGATGGTGGTGGCGGAGGTGGCGGGGCGTTTGGTGCTTGAGAAGGCGGAGGAGGCGGTGGTGCACTAGGAGCTAATTGCGGAGATGGAGATTGCGCCGATTTAGGAGGAGGAGGAGGAGGTGGTGGTGGCGGCGGAGCTTGTACTTTTGGTGATGGGGGAGGTGGTACTTGTGGTGATGGAGGTGCCTGAGTAGGAGGCTTTGGTGATGGTGGAGCTGGTGGTGGTGGAGGAGGGGATAGTGAAGATGGCACTGGCGATCTCGATCTCGAAGGAGGTCTAGGAGGAGCCGGAGACAATGATCGACCTGATCGTGCAGGCGATTCTGTCCCATTCAAATATGATGACTGTGGAAGAGGTGGCGGTGGTGGTGGTGGTGGCGCAGGAGGTGTCATAGATGACGTCTTTCTATGCTGAGCTCCAGGTACTGGAGGTGCTCCCGGTGGAGGCGGTGGTGGAGCGTTTGGCGCCGATGATGCTGGTGACGACACATGTCGCAATTGTGGAATTGGTGGAGCCTTGTTAGTTGGAGGAGGTGGTGGTGGAGCTGCTGGAGCTGCTGGAGCTGCAGAAGCTATACTTGAGGTGCTTGAGTTACGAGGAGACGGTCTCGAGCCTGGTATACTCGGCTTTGGTGGTTTTGGAGGTGCTGCAGGCTTCGCCGTAGTTGGCCTTTTTGGTACTGATGGTGACGGTGATGACGGAAGAGCTGGAGCACTTGGAGGAGCTGGAGTCGATGCTGCAGACGAATCCTCGCTAAGATTGACCCCACCAGCTCGATGTCGTAGTTTTGGCATTCCGCCAACAAACAACCCACCCAGTCCCGGAGGAGCAGCCATTTGAGGAGCTTCTGGAGCTGATGCATTTGCATCACCCGAATTACTAGGTTTATGTCCATCACCACCTGGTGGACGACCCGTTGGTACTGGAGGGGCACCTCCTGGTCGTGGTGGAGCAGGAGCTCCTCCTCCTGGTGCCGCTCCATCTTTGATTTTCCCATTGACCATTGGAGAACTTCTGTCGTTTGTCACGGTGGATTTGAGCGCTCTACCCTTTCGAATATCCCCCAGTAGCGCGTCTCTACCAATACCTCCTGCTGGTGGTTGACTGGACTTGGACGATTTTTTAGATGACAAGTCGCCAAACGCCATTGGTGGCGGAGGAGGCGGTGGAGGAGGTGGTGGTGGTCCTCCTCCAGCTGGTGGAGGAGGAGGAGGCGGTGGTGGTGGTGGTGGTGGTCCGGCCATAGTTGTGTGTTAACAATGAATAATGAATAACAGTTGATGACCTGTTTTTGTGTGGGTTTTGGAGTCCTTGGAAGAGGCGCAAACTGATTATGTCCCGGGCGCCGGACGCCGGACCGTAGCGTTCCCAGTTACCCGGCTCAGCCGCTCGACTATTGCTCATCGATGCGGCGGCAACAGATGGTGTCTAGAGTGCGAATAATGATGACGGAGGAATTTCAGCTATTTGGGACAAGTGTACATATGTACTACATATGTACTTCTGACAAACTACTTCGGGTAAAATATGATGTTGAGACATGATATTATGTTCTTGCAGGTTGCTGGTGACTGACCATTGTTTCGCTAAAAATGGCTAGCGCGCAATCTGATGGAATCTGCTCTGTTTTGAGAGACCTCTGTCATTTCTTATACGGTAGCTTTTTTCTCTGTATGTTATTGTGAGGCGTTTATCTGGAAGTTCTTTTTTAAAAAAGGTATATTTAAGAATTTCTAGGTCTAAGTATAGTAAGTAATGCCTATGTGGAATAAATAACAGACCATTTTAACGAGATGCAAATCTGTCAATTACAGCGTTGTTTTGAACGGTATTCTTCCACTGGTTTAATTTTTGAAAATGTTGTCTGTTTTTGGCGCTAGTGACAGGGGCGGCAACAAGTCGACGAGCACAGTTGCTTCGTTGCCATAGCATGTTCATCATCGGCAAGGTCACATTGATCAATTGTTGAGCAGGGGCTATGTCCAATTGTTCATCTTCAGAATGTTCATCTGCATTTTCCACTTCAACCAGCTTGCCATTATCAAGGACCATGGTCTTTTGGCAGTCGTCTGTAACACCGCAGCCGAAGACAAACATCACATCACCATGGATATTGATGACATTTGGAACATTGTCCTCTTCAGGTGCAGCAACAACAGCAGAATTGGATTCGCCATGTTGGTCTTTGAAGAGCCTGTAACCCTGGTATATAGTTGAAATATTGCCCAACAGTTCAGCCCACAATTGGACAGCTGGCTTTGCCGGCGGGTAGGTACCTTGGATTTGTTGCCGAGGCATTTTCGTTAGAGACTGCAGGAGATTAAAACTGGTGTTCGAAGGTATGGGCTTTGATTTATATATAATTGTCGGCTGTTGACGAAACCTTTAAAACTGAATTAACATGGTTGTATACTTGGCCTTTACACTCCGAATTGGTGTGGGATATGAAATGTAACAGAGCTTGCATTGGCGCCAATTAGGCGTGTTATATCCACTTTTTTGAGCGCGTTGACTTGTCAATTGACTATCATGTTGCGGTTAGTTAGCAGGCTTGAGCGTCATAAGGATTGCTAACAGGCTACTACAGGTTTTAAATACAGTGAAACGTCCTAGTACTGCACAGATGATGCAGTACTTGCAGGTTGGCTTGGTACCTGCCAGAGATGGGCAAGTTTCTTCGCCGGTAGCTCTAATCTCTACTGTAGATTAGAATAGCCACCTCACGATTCTACACACTATCAACTCTTTGCACGCTCGATTGCCTGTATTCCTGTTCGCAATACGACACCGCCTTGCATTCTGTAACTTTAGACTAGATAGGACTGTGAATTCAACGCTAATTCATAACATGTTGATGCGTATGAACCATTGATTAAAGCATTATGTTATACCCCGAAACTAATGCGCTGTCCTCAATCAGCACAAGACAATGTGCGCAGTCTCAGTCTCAGGCTGAAACATCTAAAACTCGGTATCACGGGACATGATGGGACGTAAATGGATATATAATATTTTGATGTTTATTCATTAATCCATCAGCAGCGTCGAGATGCGGCTCCTGCGCGGCGCGTAAAGAACCATTGTGCGCGCCGGATTTGGCCTTGCCTCAAAATCTCGAGAATATCCACAGCCCAAGCTAGTAGCAGCTAATGCATCAAATAACCTCATGGACCACAGAACTGGGCTTGAAAATATAACATCTGGTAGTATATATGTATATATATATATTCAAATCCCTCTGGCGATTTGTTTTTTCTGACAAACCTCAGCAGCATGAACACACATCACCCAGAGATACCTACGCAATCCCCAGTATTTCCGACAATTTTGGTCAATTACACTCATGACTGGTTCAGCCGAAAGTTATCGTTCGTCCCTGGCCTCAACATCATTCCAGTCATCAACCACGGATACCACGACGCGCAACGACACGAACTGGAGTGGTTGCACAGCGCTGTCAAAACACCATCATGGGACCAAGCATACAGATCTCTGCTCTATCTAAATATTACCAAGACAATGCACTATTGGAAGTACAGCACGGCTCCTGGTGGGATGCTGGGGCTGCATCGACAACATGGATACAAGGGGGATGAAAACCGGGGGTATAAAGATCTGGCATCATGGAATACTGGTATGTTGCTGGTATTTTGTATGTCTGTCATAGGAGTTACCATACAATGTGTCCTGCGGAATACCAACGGTATTTCTGGCGGTCCTGGTCGGATACCTGATGGGAGGTACAGTGTGATTTGAGGCTGCGACTCGCCAACAACCAATAAACACACAACTTTCAAAGCACAGTACAATACAACATCAAATATTTTTTATACTGACTATGTACAATGAACAATACAAAGAGTAATGCCTCTCATAAAATAAAACATTATTCTGACGTTAAATATGGTCATATTTTGTAGGGCATTTGTGCGGCGTACCAGCTCAGTTTTCGGGGAATTTCAGCAAACAAATCTAGTAAAAAGGCTTCGTATGTAGTTATTACAATCTAGTATAGTGTACACCTGGAAGATTATGTTATATGGGTATGGATATGTCGTTCTGCTAATACCAGGTCGCGCCATAAAGGCGTTGGAGGAATACTAACAGAATTCAAGGACTTTTCAGCTAGCAATGAACCACCCAAATCGCTGCTATACTCCGGAGAGCCCTATGGTGAAGCGAAAATGGAAGCTCTTACATCTGCGGAAGTGCGGCGCAATTCTATTCAACACGAGTAAGCCAGTCAATTCACCCAATATGAACCTAAGCAAGCGTTCATTTAAATCCATATAACCAGTATTATTCTGAAATCGTCTTCCGGGCCCATAAAATAGCAAAATGTCCACGTAATCCCAAACCCACGCCGCACATCGAGCGGCTGAGACACTGTTACGGAGTGCTATAAATATCGTGGAAGTTCCCAAAGTTCAGTTTTCGAAACTCATGCAACGGGCTGGTTGTATCGAAAGATACGGCTCAGCCGCAGCCCGTGTGGCGTAATGGCAGCGCGTCAGACTTCTAGTTCTCGACTTGTCATCTGAAGGTTGCGGGTTCGACCCCCGCCTCGGGTTTCTTTTTTTGCACTTCCGAGATACATATCGGAAATGTCTAAAGAACACGAAATCATTGTGGAATGCCATAATGTCGCTTAGATATGCAAGATTTGGCGATTGTGACCTAAAAATTGTCTCGGATTTGACGGGTGCGGCGCCGAGAAGAGTTCAAAAAAAAACATCGTTCGAACCCAGGTTTATTTTCATATCAACAAACTCCCACTTATGTCGAAGGCGCCTAGGCACATATCGTTTTCAACGACCGATTCGGGTGCTAATGTATGGCAGTCTCCAGGGAATAACGCTGTTAGACCGTCGTCTGTTAAAAAAAGAGAACGCGACAGAGGCAGTGGTGGTGGCGGTAAAGGTCGGAACGGCGAGTTCCAAAACCGACGATCACAACCAGCGTCGACAGTACCAGTGGCGGATAAGCAGTTCCATGCGCTTTGCCATGATGTGAGTTTGATTAATAGCGCTTTGAAGTTGGTTATTACTCGGTTGGAGAAAGTTGAGGATAAAGTACAGCGGTTGGATGAAAGTGGGAACGACGACGAGAATAATGGCACGTTAGCCACTTTATACAACAACGAAGTACAGCTGCAAGAAGGAGTCAATGAGTTGATCGGGGATCGAGAAATGATCTGGAAAGATCTGGATGGCCTGGAAGATCGATTTAATGCGTTGGAAGAGACAGTGGAGAACAGTAATGAAACTGTGAGAGAGATGGCGAAATGCGTGATTTCATGCAAGGAGACATGCGAATCAGTTTCGACAAGGGTAGCTACTATTGGTGAGGTAATGGCAACAGCACAACAACAAAAACCACAGCCCAAGAAAAAGCTGGTGTCCAAGAAATTAGCGACAACAGCAATCACGCCACAAAAAAAGGTGCAGGCGATTTTCAAACATCCAGCTAATTATTTCAAGCAATCCGCCGCCACGGCTGCCCAACAAAGCCCAGCTAAATCTCCAGCAGCTCTGGCCGCCGCACGAGCTGCGACCAAGACTACAACTACTACAGCAGCTACAACAACTGCATCAACTGCGTCAGCACCATCACCGCCTTGCAACAACAATGATAAACGTGTCGTATATTCCCCCTGGGCATCAGGGTCTTTCGACTATGCATATACAGCCTAGCATATTTGTGTTCTTTATTGTCTGTTTAACTATATATACCTAAAACTACATCACATTGCTCTGCCAATAACACAATCCTACTGTAGCTGAGAAAGCAAGAACACCTCATTTGTAGTATACTCAAAGAACTGTTCACGAGAGCTGTGAATTGGCTTCCATCCAAGTTCTTCTCTGGCTCTAATAGCTCGGACTCGAGCGTTTCCGCCAACAATATTGTTGTAGTCATAACTATCCTTATCAAAGAATACCTTATCGAACGATCCATCATCTGGAGAGGTATCAATAGCATGTGCGGATTTCTTGGTTGTAAAGCCAGCTTCGATCAACCCTTGTTGGATAGCCTCGCCAACTTCCTTCCAGGTAAACTCGCCATCTTCGCACCAGTAGAACCCAGTGTGCTTGCCCGGTTGTTGAATTTGCTTTAGCAATAGGAGAGCGTACAAGTTGGCAAGATCCACCACGTTAATTTGAGTCCAAATGTTCAACCCCTTACCGACATTGTACGCCTGCTTGTATTTCAACGCAATATTGGCCAGTTTTGGTACTTGTTGAGAATGAATATTACCTGGACCCCGACCAATACCCCAGATAGTTGGTGGAGCAATGATAGCCAAATCGATCTTACCAGTATTGACCTTCAAGAAGTTGAGCAACAGCAAGTCGACGTTTCGGTGAGGCGCGGATTCTGGAATAGACTCAGTCTCAGCATCATTATTGTCGTGGTAAATCTTTTCACTTGACTTCAAACCGAAAGCCCCATCAGTCAGCAGGTTAGTACCAGAGGTGTGAATGACAATAGGATGTTTCCCTTTCGAAATGGATTGTGTCAAACCTTCCACAACGTATCTTGCGAATTCAATGTCGTCACAATCAGCAGCATCGACAATATAATCAGCACGGGCCACTTCTTGAACAATCACATCCTTATCACCAAGGGATCCAAGGACTGGAGAAACATCAAAGTCTCGAGCTTTTGCCCAGGCAACGACCTTGTCGGCCTTTGCTTGAGACCGAACAAGAGCTCGGGTCGTGACTTTAATGTCATTTTCTTTGAAAGTACGCAACACGATCGGTAGCGCAGTACCAGCGATAAAGCCAGTAATACCAGTGACAAAAAGAGTTTTGGACATTTTTTATTGTTTTTGTTTCCGTTTTTTCTTTCCTGAGATACTCTTTGAAAGACTTGGTATGAAAAATATTTAATAGATAAAGAAATTGAATGCTTTTCCGGGGTATTTATATTTTTGTTGTTTGGGTCTAAGTTGCTTGCGCCGCTCTCATCAGGCACGATTTCGAAGGCGCGCGGGTTACCTAAAGTAGCTTGCGATTACAAATCTCATCCCAGGCGTTGTCACATCATAGCCACGGAAGTTCCTTTCAACTGGACCGGTTTCCTTGATTGGAAGTGATAAAACGAGTATCATATAACAATGATAAATTCCGAATTTTTAGTTCAATTAAGCTTATAAATTTTGAAGGTTTTTCAGACTGGCGTTACCGTTAATTGAATAATCCTGACAAATTAAATCATCCGAAACCAACCCGTGAAATTTGAGCCTAGCAATTAATGAATTCAGCCGCTGACGGAGCGATGGAGCAAAGCCCGATGTTCGTTCTGCTCTTTTAGGAATGCCAAAAAGTGACGGTTATGCGTTTTCTGGCGTTACAAAGCGCATATGATGAACCGAAAAACCCGCACTAGCGACACCAATAGCTATAAAGAAAACGAATTTTCATATCGGGGAACGAACGACCATTGACTGTGTCCGGCTATCCCATACACCAAAGCATATCACTGAATCGGCAAAAGTGTTGCTTCACTGGTCCAACAGTGGCCCACAGCCCCGACTAATACCCAAATGGCGTCCATTCACCCAAAATAATCAACTTTTTTTCTTGTTTTTGACTGACATCCAATTCTTATTGAAAGCTGTTAGGTTGAACTCACTTTTATTTAGTTTCAGCTAAATTTTTCTATTGAAACGATCGCCAAAACTACCGGTTCTCTTCCATACAGCCGCGCGCATTTAGACGATAAAATGATGACGAAATAATGCGGCCACTCACTCGCCCAGTTTCCAACCACGTACGTAACTACAGGACTAATCGCACGGTTGTGATTCGTCGAATTAGTCTTTAAAACGAATTGCACGGCCTAATGGCTATTTCTTAATATATCTATAGAGATTGATTTTCATTAGATCTACCGGCTTATCCCTCAGACAGAATTCAATGTTGCATTCCGATAACAAAACAATCAAGCCACATTAAATACAGTTCGGAATAACCCAAGCGAAAAAGAATATGCTGATTGGGTAAAGTTAATCCGTCGTGCAGGAATTTTTCCTCTTGTTGCACAAACGTGGGTGGGCAAAAAAAGTGGTGTCACCTGTTTCACTTTTTCCCAACGCATAAAGAACTTTTTTGGGTTGGAACGGCAAGCATTTAATTATTGCTTTCTCTCTTTCTTTCTTTCTACCAAACATTTTCCTTTAGCTTTTGGTTTTTCAACTTTTTATATATTTTTATTCTTTCTACTGATTAGATTGAAACAATTGCTTCTACAAGTACGTCCGTTCCACATCTGATCTCTAGCTGGGAGCAACCACTAACCACCGAACAAAGCAACCATCAAAAAATGTCAGTGACAAGTAGCGACAATGACGCTCGGCTAGTTTCGGGATTCTCTTTTGTATCTTTTCCTACTGCTGATGAGAAACTTTACAAGAAGACAATTGAATTTTATTCTCAATTGGGCTTTGACAAGTTCCAAGAGTACGACCCAGAAACGACTGAAAGTGCCATCGGAATCAAATCGGCATCAACGCACTCACGAGATTCCATCAAAGAAACTTGGCTATGTGCACTTCCAGAAGCGATTTTCGGTCAAGCCGAGGATAAACAGGACTATGGCACTACAATTAAAATCCGTTTGGTGACAAGTGGTCCAACCGCTGAAGAAACTGCTGCCAAACTGCAACAACTGAAACAAAAGCAAGACAAAGACTATAGATCCTTGAACCCTGCCTTAGTATTCTCCACCAAGAACATCTACAATGTTGTTGATGCTTTGAAGAATTACAGTGAAGGTCATATCGAAACTGCGCCAATAGAAGCCGCTCCTATTGAAGCATATGGGTTTGATCCGTTGGGTAATATTTTGGGATTTACCACCCGACGAGCGCCGTTCACCACAGATGACCGTCTTCAACAACCACCAAAAGATCATCAAACACAAATTGTTTCTGGTATTCCTTCAGCAGCAGTGTCAGAATATGGCGGAGATGAAGGTGAAGGAAAACCCGCGAAAAAGAAGCGAATTGCTGTTATGACGTCTGGTGGCGATGCCCCAGGTATGAATGCGGCTGTACGAGCAGTAGTTCGAGCATCAATTTTCCGAGGTTGTGAAGCATATGCAATCAAAGAAGGTTATTCCGGGTTGGTTCAAGGTGGTGATTATATCAAAGAAATGAGTTGGGATGATGTTAGAGGGTTTTTGTCAATTGGGGGTACTGTTATTGGTACTGCCCGATGTATGGAATTTAAAGAACGAAAGGGTAGATTACAAGCAGCCCATAATATGATCTTGTCTGGTATTGATGCATTGGTGGTTTGTGGTGGTGATGGTAGTTTGACTGGTGCCGATCGATTCCGAGCTGAATGGCCAGGTCTGATTCAGGAATTGTTGGAAACTGGTGCTGTTACCAAGGAGGAAGCTGTTGGACACGAAGAATTGTATATTTGTGGTCTTGTTGGGTCGATTGATAACGATATGAACTCGACTGATGCTACTATTGGTTCTTATTCTTCTCTGGACAGAATTTGCCAAGCAGTCGATTATATCGATGCTACTGCACAGTCCCATTCTCGAGCATTTGTTATTGAAGTGATGGGTCGGCATTGTGGATGGTTGGCGTTGATGGCAGGTATTGCTGCCGGTGCTGACTATATTTTCATTCCAGAACAACCACCAAAGGCTGATGAATGGATTTCGAATATGAACAGTATTATCAAGCGTCACCGAGAAAGAGGTATGCGAAAGACTATTGTTATTGTCGCTGAAGGTGCTATTGATGACAAATTAAAGCCAATTACCTCTGAAATGGTCAAGGATTCATTGGTTGATTTGGGATTGGATACCCGTGTCACGACTCTGGGCCATGTTCAACGAGGTGGTACTGCAGTTGCATTTGATCGAATGTTGGCTACTCTACAAGGTGTCGAAGCTGTTGATGCCATTTTGAGCTTGAAGCCTGGTAGTCCATCTCCAATGATTGGTTTGGCTGAAAACAAGGTTGTGCGGCGATCTTTGGTCGACGCGGTCAAATTGACTGGGTCTGTTGCAGATGCCATTAAGAATCAACAGTTTGACAAGGCAATGGGTTTGAGGGATACCGAATTCCGAGAGCATTTGACCAATTTCTTGGCCATCAACTCTGCAGACAATGAAATTCCACACAATCCAGCTGATAAAAAACTACGTACGGCGATCATTTGTATCGGCGCGCCAGCCGGTGGTATGAACGCCGCGATCCGAGCGGCTGCTTGTTATTGTTTCTCACGGGGTCACAAGCCATATGCTATCCACAATGGTTTCACTGGGTTGGCTCGTCATGAATCTGTTCGGGAGATCAACTGGTTGGATGTTGAACAATGGACGATTCGAGGTGGATGTGAAATTGGTACCAATCGACATTCACCAGACACTGATTTTGGTATGGTTGCTTATTATTTCCAAAAGTACGCATTTGACGGGTTGATTATTATCGGTGGGTTTGAGGCATACTTGTCGTTGCATCAATTGGAAGAAGCTCGAAATGCATACCCAGCATTCCGAATTCCAATGGTTTGTTTGCCGGCTACTATTTCTAATAATGTACCGGGTACTGAATATTCCTTGGGTACTGATACATGTTTGAACGCCTTGGTGTTGTATTGCGATGTTATCAAGCAATCCGCGTCTTCCACAAGACGGCGAGTATTTGTGGTTGAAGTACAAGGTGGCAATTCGGGTTATGTTGCAGCGTATGCCGGGCTGGTATGTGGTGCCCATGTTGTTTATACTCCAGAAGAAGGCATTTCATTGAAGCGATTGAGTACAGATATTGATTATTTGAAGAAGTGTTTTGTCAATGACAATGGTCGAAACCGAGCTGGTCGATTGGTTTTGCGAAATGAAAAGGCATCCAAGACATTTAGCACGGATACTTTGGTTGATATCTTGATGAATGAAGCCGATGGCAAGTTTGAATCTCGAGCTGCTGTACCAGGGCATTTGCAACAAGGTGCTACTCCATCTCCACAAGATCGAGTGCGAGCTACAAGATTGGCTATTAAATGTATCCAATATTTGGAAGACAATCAGGCAACTCGTGACCTTGATGTCAAGGATCAAGGCGGAATGTACTCTGTTATTGGTATACGATCATCCAAGCTTGTATTCACTCCAATCCGGACCTTGTGGGACTATGAAACTGAGGTGGAATCTCGACGTCCAAACACTATTCATTGGAACAACATGATTGATATTTGCGACATGTTGGAAGGAAGACCAAATGTGGATGTATAAATCCGTTTGAATTTTTTTTTAGGGAATTTTGAAATTTTATATATATTTTATATACAAGAGAAGAGGTTGTTTTTATTGTGTGTCGTTTTTTTTTTTTACTTTAACTTGGTGGAGCATATTCGTAGTCACCCTTGTCATTCTTGACAATAATCTTTGAATCTACCAATTGGTTGAAAGTGTCAGTTGGAACCCAACCTTTGGTTTCCATAAATGGGTTTGCAATAATATGTTTATTCCAAGCATCTGTATCCTTTCCAAGTGTGTCCAATTCGGTTTCAGAGAATGGAGCAGGGAAATCATGTTCAAGTTCCAAGTATTTCCATTCCTGGGCAAGCATTCCAGCGTCGTAGCCCAAATCCAGGGCAGTTTCTGGAGTGGTTTGCAAAGCCGTGTCTACAAATTGTTGACGTCGTTTGATCTTTGGTAGGAAAGCTGGGAAGAGTTCTTGTGAAGAGGCAAGTTGTCGGAATAGATATTCAAACGCAAACTGGTTTTGAGTTTGTGCCATGAAATGGTCCACGGCTCGCTTGTCGTTCTCATTCAACGTGTCATATTCTGGAACATCGTCCTTGGAAAAGATCTTTGGTCCCTTGTGATTGACGAACCGTGGTGGACCATGCAACGCAAATGGCTTGATCGAAGTGGATTCAAAATCAAGAAGGAAATTGGTACCGTCTTCACCATGAAGAACGTTCATTGGCGACAAGTCTGGGTGAGATAGCCGTGGCGAGAACATTTCTCCACCAGCAGCAACTTCGGCTTCTGGCAGCAAGTCGGCCACGATCTTGGCATATCGTTCGTAAATCTCTAGCGCCTTTGGGAATGGTGCGCCTGCTCCCTTGGCAATAGCTTCTTGTGTATATGCTAGTTGCACTTGAGCAGTGGCTTCAAGGTATTCTTGCACAGTAGAGAATGGCCCTCGGAACGCCGCACCGACATCTGCACTAGATCCCTTCCAGAACCGAGATTCAGTAGTTGGGCCAATTCTCCACCGGTCGGCCAATTCTGGATTTGATTCGTCATATGGCATGTCATTTTGCAAACTGGACGACACGTCTTCCGTAAAGTATAAAGACCCAAATTTGTTGAACTTTGTGGATACAATCTGGTCCATGAATTCCACCAACGGTTTAATAATCACACTCTTGGCTTGGATATCGGTATCTGCAGGGTTCCATTGTCTCATTAACAATTGTCCTTCAACAAACGGAGACAAGGTGTATTCATTGCCCAATGGGTTGCTCTTGGTGGCGTTCCAGCTGATGACATCTGGAATCGACATATTATGCTTTCGTCGCAAGAAATCAATAGTCGCCACTTCACTCTTCATCCGTGCCTGCCGGAATTCATCATGACCAATAGAATATGGAATTCTCAAGGCGTAGGACCGGCCATCTTTTAGATCTACCCGGTAAATCTTGTGATGTTTACCTTCATGATATGGAGAAATAGTCTGGATTTCAACTTGCTCGGTAATTGGAGCCTTGTTAAAAGCGCCTACTTGTTCATTGACAATCTCTGCCAATCCTTTTAGAGAGAATTTGGTTTGACGAGCTTCACGCTCTTGGGCGTCATTTACCAACCACCGGCCCCAAGTGTAGTTGTAAAAGTCCTTGACGTCAGGGTTTTCATCTTCTAAAGAGACATTGACGATATCCGGATTGGATTTGGACGAATTGAATCTGGATTGCACGGCGAATCGTGCAGCCAATCGTGGTACACTACTTAGTCTTCGAGCTGCAAGCATTCTTTGTTAGAGCGATGGAAATTTTGAGATGATTTTCAATCATTTTGGATTGCGCTGGGAGCCGAGCGTTCATACGTGAATCTGCAGGCAGCAATGTAGCGTGGGTGGGTGGGTGCAAGTTGGTAGCCCAAAAAATACGTTGAACATACCAATATTTACTAAAAGTATATGAATGTGATATGTCCAATGTTAGATTAAAAAACGCTTGTGACAGGTATTAGCTCGGTAGTGCGGCGCAAAAACGGTTTAGGTGCTAAGGGTTTTCCGTTAGACATATTGGTGAAGCGTCATTCCCATCGGCCTCCATGAACTAGCTCCCGTATATGACAGCTGCAATAGGATGTCACATGCTCGTGACTCGATCTTGAAATTTTGTTGGGCAATTAATTAATTCTATATACCAGACAGTTGTGCCGAACTGGGAGACCGACGAGCCATAAATCAATCAAAGCGGTAGCAGATAAATACAGGCGATATAGAAACGTGATTAAGGTTTGAATATCAACAATACTCAATCAGAACATGTAGAACAGAAAACACCTAGTAACGGAAAATAATCAACATTATGATGTAATATCCGGAGTTAAGCAGGAAACAGTTGGTCATTAACCTTGGCGCGCCGCTGTGATCAGTTGACCCTTTTTTGCTAATGTAGGAAAAAAAACGGGACCAGCCCCTTAAAAAAAAAAAAAGAAGAAGAAACCGACTGACGCAGAGTGTCTCTCTCTCGCTACTTGCTTCGCTTCTTGTTTTTTTACACTTTTTTCTTTCGAGTCCAAAAAAGAGCCAACCAACACCTCCTTTCTAACGACAGTTTGTCTATTTTAGAACCCGATTTAGTCTAATTCACGCGTCGCGACATATTTGAGAGACGATCTCTTGCATTAATTTCTCAGCAAAGAAACCCTCTCCTCATCCCTCTCGCGACCCTTTTCTTTTCTAACCCAACGACTACCACAAATTTCGAATAAGCTTAAATGAATATTTGGTTTTGACACGAAGGAAAATTTTAATCGTGATTCATCTTTGTTTTTTATCTTGTTTAAAATCCAAATCTTCTTTTAAATCAATAATCTCCAACTTGCTAAACAATTCTGGGTGGCTTTCTTTTAAAGACAGGTTTCATCCCCCCCGCATTTACTAGTTCGCTAGTTCGCTAGTTCAGTCATGAGTGATCTCAATTTTGACTACTATCGACGACGCGTACAGCCGAGCTCGTCACAGCAGACATTGAGAAACGAAACATCATGGAGTTCGAATTCTAGCGATTATGGAGGTTGTAACAGTGGCGGGATTTCATGGAACACCTCGCCCAAAAAACGGTGTGTCTCACGAGAATCTATACAAACAATCAAAGCGACAGATGGTGAAGACGACGCGGAGGAAGACGAATTGATATTATTTTCAGGAAAAAATGTACGTTTAACACAATTTTCGACGTTTCGAAAGCACTCGGACTACGATTCGCCGCCGGCTAGGACCAACTGTATCAAGGAGCAATTGGTGGCAAAAGGTCAACTGCAGGTGTATAAAATGCTAGGTAAAAAAGCAGCGTTTATTCGATGCGGTTCATTTGTACATCCAATTTTACCGAGATTGAGAACGTGGCGAACTGGGTTCAACGAGTTTGTGTTACCTCAACCTCTTCCAGGGAAATATTGGCGGATTCAGTTACCATTAGATGAAGACGACGATTTGATATCGGCTAGCTTGGAACAAGTATTTGACGAAACTTGTTATTATCGAAATTCAATGCCTCCTCCAGCTCCGACACCTCCACCTGCATCTCCTTTATTAGAAGATATTGGCTTGTTGAGTCCAGTGAGTCCCTTGAGCCCAATGGGTTCACTAACACCGACAAGTCCAACTAGTCCAATTACAAGTCGGTTTGGAGAGGAAGAGGAAGAAGATCCTTATTCTTCATCAGCATCGACTTTGGATCGGATTCTGGATACTTTTGATCCGGATGATGGCACAATGACGATGGTCGAACCGGCTATAACTTCGGTTCCAGATTCACATTCAGATACAGATCCAACTCAACAAGAGCCGACGTCTAAAGATAAAAACGACACAAGTTCACCAGCATTATCCAATACATCAACTGCATCTACAGAATCTACGATATCTGATCACTCCAAAACCAAAACCGAAGACACCAGTCCACTAGTTGCTCCAGCTAGTACCGCTAGTACATCATATATGATGCATCATCCTCTAGTGCCACTCGCCACCCGCAACAACATTTTGAGTTCGACATTTCCATTGAAATTCAAGCCAATGGATGATGACTGGCTAGAGATTTCCGGTAACCCAATTCCGCAATATCAGTACCCAACCCGTGAGCCTGGATACGCGTCATGGGCGTCTCAAGTTACCACAGATCTCGTGTCATCGTCGTCGAATTACTTGACCGACAAGATGGAAACGATGACCTTGTATTCAGCGTCATATGTGCCTCGACTAGGGCAATCTCATCCTCAAAGCCATTGGAATAAGGATTATGTTGACCCAGTATCAAGACACCCATTTATGTTGATGGATAATCTTCATCCATCACAACAGCAGCAGCATCATCAACCACCACCACCATCTCCATCTCCCGCGCCATCGATCCGTAAAGAGCCGCACCATTTGGAAGCTCCAGATTTCTACTATCAAGCGCTTACGGTATCTGGATATGTAGGATGGAGAGTATGGAATAGGGTATCTCCATGGGCAAGACGAAGTGCATAGATTAAACGAACTATTTATAAGTATTTTTTTTTTAAAAAAAAAAGGAGGAAACCAACCAACCAATAATAATCAATGTCTCTAACGAATAAAAAACATAAAAACTTTTTTTCAAATAATACCATGAAAAGAGAATCACAGAGAAAAAACCTTTATATTTTGTACAAAAGAAATATCATTTACAAACAAGAGAGATTACATTGGAGGACGTGGTTGAGCTTGACCATGAACTTCAGCATACTGCATAACATCTTCACCGCCAGCTTCAAGTTGAATACCTAGACCAACACGAGATTCCCTAGTCATGTGGTCGATTTCACCAGCAAAAGTAACGGCCAAGACTGGCAACACACGCTGTTCCAACAAACATGATACTTTACCAGTACTATCAACTTGACCTCGGAAAGTAGCTTGTCGGAAATCATACTTGGCACCCAAAGTAGTAGTAGATTCAATGGATGGAGGTAGACCCATCATCATTTGTTGTTGACCCAACGCCACAGAGGTCTCAATTCCAGCTTCAACCTTGTCAGTAATTCGTCGGTAGAATGAAGCCAATACAGATCCTTGAGCTTGAACAATACCAGATGCGATCCAGTCGCCAGAAACATATCGAGCATAGTAATTGACGGCAGCATCTGCTGGGAATCCAACTGCTTGTTTAGAGTAAATAGCTTCCAATCCAAGCGCCAACTTTGGGGTTAGACTTTGCAACAAGGAAGCAGTGGCAACACCGGTGAATTCTCCATCCAAGTTATATGGGTTAAGAGCCTTGAAGTTCAAAGTATAGTCTACACCTTTGTATTCGTGTTCCATTTGAATCATTGGTCGTTGACCGCTGCCAAATTGACCATTAGCCTTGGACACGGTCTTATCATTCCAACCATAATGCAGACGACCAGAAACTGAAGCGTCATTATCCAAGTTACCTTGCAGAAGCACCTTATCTGTTCCGTAGAAAGCAGCTAGACCATAAGCTGGCATGACTGGAGATCCAATAGCGAAAGCATGGGAGACTTGGAACGCTGGGTTCATTGACAATGACTTGTTCAAGTCACCACGCAACCCAGTGAAGAAGTAATTGTTCAAAAATACATCCTTGGAGGTTTCTTTATTAATGTTTTCAATGGTACCAGGATTTGGCAAGTTCAATGCTGCTCTTCGAGCGCTGATAGCTTTGGAAAAGTCGCATACTTGAGAAAACACTGGGTATTGAGAAAGCTTGTCGCAGATCGAAGGTCCGTTGGATTCTTCAGTCGCGACACCTGGGAATGGCGTTACTTTGGACAAGTCGAGAGCCATTATCGTCTATTGTGATATTTGTCGACTTTTTGAATTTTATTTTTTTCAGATTCGTTGGAAACCAAAAAAATTGTCCTCAAATAAAACCGTTTAACTGACAGTGTATGGAACGAGAAATTTTCAAATTTTTCGTCTAACAAAATCCAACCAACCGCGCGCGGCCCCAGGTAAAAACAGGTTGGGAAATCCGGTCGGGAGGAGGCGACCTGGACACAGATCTACGCAAAGATAGTTGCAACTTGAAATGGGTGTATTTTTTCCATGGTTTTTTTTAGTGTTGTACAGAAACCAAGTTAATAAGTCTTTTAAAAAAATACTAAAAACAACAAATAAATAATAAGCAAGAGTTAAAAAAAAAAAAGAAGAAAAAAAAAGCATGGTCGTTCAATCATTGTGGCATTTGTCGTGGTTCAGAACTAATCGAACCATGATCCGTGTCTTCGTCGTTATTATCAGTTAATAAGCTATCCTGAGGGTAATACTCTAGAGCGGCTGCGTCTCGCGGCTTACCAGATACCGAGCCGGTCCTTAGTAACCGAATTTTTTCATTCAACGTGACAGGAGGAGCAGAAGGAATGTTTGGTGGAGCTGGAGATGAGTTGGGATAATCATCAGTTTCGGTGTTGATACTTTCCAGATCGTCAACACGGTCGCCGTCTTCAGTAATGTGGTTGTTAATCGCCGCCTCCATTTCACTGTGAACCGACCCATTATCACCGTCTGTACTACTACCGACAGATTTCACCCCTTGAGTCTGATTCAACCATTGCGTATACGCTAATGGATCATGATACCGCCGGACCCGGTTGCCTTCTACACCATCTTTGGTTGCGGTGGTTGATATTCCACTGATTGTACTAGACGAACGGCTCAGAGGCCTTGATGGAGCACTAGTCGTGTTGTTTGTAGAACTGTTGGCTGGGGTGCTTTGATAATCGCTATCACTGTCAACTGAAGCTCGTGTACTGGATACATATTGTGAGCTGACATTTAAACCATCGGTACCACTTCCCATACCGTTTGATGCTGGAGTAAGGTTGAAAGGTGGAGTAGATGAAGATGCCGGTGGTTGTACTTGAGCCATCGTCTGTTAATTTGTTTGAATTTCGGACGGTCTGGTGTTTTTTCGTTATTTTTTCAATACGTAAATGCAATAACAATAAAATAAAAATAGAAAAGAATTTGAGAAACAAGCCTTTTATATAAAGTTGCCCTTGTCCGCAGTCTCCTTATAAATGCAGAACTCTTCTTTCGAAAAAGGGGCGCTGGGGAAATTAACGTTACCGCAAGTAAATTGCCGTGCACGTGGACGCGCAATGACGTAAGCGCGCGCCCCAAAACCAAGCGTACACACGGACTGGTAATAGCGCCGAGAAGAAATACTCACCTAGACATCCAACCCCAGATCCATTGGTTCAGCCGGAGGATCGAATGGCATTTCTACAACCCCATCAACAACAACAGCAGGGTCCTTCTTTTCTTCGTTTTCAATATCTTCTTTCGTAATTCCCATTACTTTTTGGAAATGTTCCAACAATTGTCGTTTTCTAGCCACTCGGTACTGCAATTCTTCAATCTTGTTCAACCTCGCATTCAATCCCTCATCTAGACCTTCCAGTTGGTTCAAACCTTGCTTTACTTTTGAAATTTTCACTCTGATTGGACCCGCCTATGAATAAATAAAAGATTAGCTTTTCTCAACAGCAATCAAACGATATATCGTACCTCATTGTGAACATCTTTGGGTTGTACCTTGCCCTGGGCCACGCGATCAACCAATTCTTGTGTCATTCGGAATAGATCCAACTGTTCAATCGTCTCCATCACTTGCTCATTTGTATCTTTATCCGTATTTCCTGTCGGATTCGGCGTAGTAGCGGCCGATGGCGCCCTAGACGGTGGAACGGAAATATAAGAGTACATTGGCGTTGTAGTAGTGGTGGAAAAAAATTGGTGGAAAAAATAAACTTTTACCTTCCTATAGAGCTAGCTGGCGCTTGGGAGATTTGGATCTGGGCGTCTAATAATTGCAAACAAATCATTCATAAAGCTATCATACAAAAACACTACTACCACGCCACCGTGCACCTCAACAATCCCCCCCTAATATCCATTTCTAATAATTAACCGTTCAACCCTTCAATAAACTTATCCAAGTTATATTCCTCTTCATACTCCTTCTCATCCCACAATTCACCCAATTCGGCAATTGGATTTGGTTTGCCAGATTTCAATTGACCAGTTTCATCCAATGCTCCTTCTTCCACAGCAGCACCAGCAGATTGTCCAAGAGATTCCTGATCTGGTACTTCAAACAAGTCCAAAATCTGGTCGGTATCCATAGACGCCAACCCGGCATTCTGTTGATTGATGACAGTAGCTGCAATGTTCAGCTTGAACTTTTGCAGCCCCATAATCTTCTCTTCTAGTGTATTCCTTGTAATCAACCGGTAAACATTGACAACCTTCTTTTGACCAATTCGATGTGCTCGGTCCATGGCTTGCAAATCGTTCATTGGGTTCCAATCATGTTCAACAAAAATAACCGTATCGGCACCAGTCAAATTCAACCCAAGACCACCAACATGTGTAGTCAGTAGCAACACATCAATCGATGGATCACCGTTAAACTGCTGGACAATACCATGACGATTTTTGGCATCGGTTGACCCATCAAGTCGCATGTATGATACATTAGGCATCAACTTCTTCAACAAGTCGTTTTCAACCATATCCAACATATCCTTCAATTGACAGAAAATTAATGCTCGATGTTGGCTTGTAACCTCGGTCGTTTCTTGTCCTCCAATACCACAATCCTTCAACAAGGCTTGCAGCGCTTGTAACTTTGGCGCATGAACAATATCTCGAACAGATTGCTTCTTGAATGCCAAATCCTTTGTCACCTGTTCATATTGTGGATGCTTTGGATTCATCACAAGAGCTGGATGATTACACAGCTTTCTCATGTACTGCAAAGCTTGGAACACATGCTGTTTGCCTTCTTTATTCGACTCTTGAACTTCTTCAGAAACTGTAGTCTTTTGCTTCTTGGCAAAGTTTTCATACAACCGTTTCTGCAAATCACTCAAATCACAATAGTAGTCCTGAATAATCTTTGGCGGCAGATCCGACAAGACATCTTCCTTCAACCGACGCAGCAAAAACGGCAAAACTTGTTTATGAAGAGCTTCCAAAGCCAATGCTCCTGATTCTTGGTCTTTATCGGAACTCTTTGCATTTCTTGACGCGGCAATTGGCTTTGCAAACCGTTCATTAAACACCTTTTCAGTACCCAAGAACCCTGGCATCAAAAAGTCAAACAATGACCATAGTTCCAAAACGTTATTCTGAATTGGCGTACCAGATAGAATCAACCGATGGTTGGCAGTAAACGTTTTGACTGCCTTTGTCAGTTTAGACGCAGCATTCTTAATAATATGCCCTTCGTCCAGCACACAGTAGTTCCAATTCTGAGCCGCAATGATCGGGGCGTCATTTCTAGCAATATCATACGACGTTACCACCACATCATAGTCATTAAACGCACTGGAATAAGCCGCTCGGGTATTTGGATTCCCAACATATAACAATACAGTCAAAAACGGAGCATATGTTTTAACCTCATGCTGCCAATGCCCAGTCAATGTCGGTGGGCACACCACCAAAGATGGTAGTCGCCTCGTTTCCGGAGATTTGGTCTTTTCGTGCTCTTCTGCTCTCAAATGATGGTCACTTGCTACAATGCAAATGGTTTGCAAGGTCTTTCCCAGCCCCATATCATCACACAGCACCCCATGCAAATGGTACTTGTTCAAAAATGCAAGCCAATTCACCCCGTCTTGTTGATACTTTCTCAAATCAGCCTTGATCGCGACTGGCAAGTCAAACTTGGTAATTTTGGAAACATCAAGCATTTGTTGGATAAACTCACGTTCCCGAGACCTCCCTTCCAAAAGCTTCTGAGACATGCCTGGTGGATCCGGGATACCTGATTCCAATGGTACCAGTTTGATAATTGATGCAAATGTCGTGGTAGCGATTAATCGAATATTCTTATCCGCATCACTCATTCGCCCCAGTACCGGAACAATCAAGAACACCACATATGGAAGAATATCCACACCCATAGTCAACGTCAAGTGATAAATACATTCAATCGCACCCTGCCTCGTATGCAAGTCCAATGCATTCGGTACCATTGGCAACACATTATCTACCAACAAGGTGATACCATCGACAGTAATTACAGAACAGACTGTAGCAAAACACTTGGCAGCAGCATATCTCAACACTGCATACTTTGATTGCAGCGTCTTTTGTACCAATTCAAAATGCGGAATGAACTCTTGATGCAGCTTTGGATCCAAATGCGGCAGCAATGCACGGATTGTAGACAAGGAGTCAATAATTTCCTGGCCAACAGTCGAGTCTGGATCTTTCAAGTCAGAAGGCTCTTCATCCAAATACTTCAAAGCACCAAACAAACACTCTTTAAACTTGGGTACCTTGTCAAACAATTCTGCACCATACAACCCACTCAAATGCCGTAATGCCAGATCTGCACCTTGTCGTTTGATCTTGGCTGCCTTGACTTCCCGTTGTCGAGTCAAGTCCAAGTCCACCTTGGTCTCTTCCTTTCGCAACGACAAAATTGTATCTTCAAACCCTTCATTCAAGTGAAATTCTGGAACCTCAGATGTGTCCACACATAAAAATGCACACAAATTCTTGATCACCTTATCAGCCGGGTTCTTTTTGCCATGCTGCAAAAACTTGACTACCAACGTAGCCACCGATTCCGCAGTTCGCATTTGCAAATCATAATTATCTTCACACTTGACACTATCCATCAAACTTCGAATAATCGGGTTCAATTTCTTGGGTAAGTCTGCTAGGTTCACATATGCAGCTGCTGCTGAGGCCATAATCGACACGTTCCTGGAATTCTTGGCATCCTTGGCTTCCTCAATTGCATGCATCAAATTTCGATGTGCATCAGACAATGCCTGCGAAGCATTCATTCGATAACTTGTCGACAAACTCTTCTTCAACTTGTCAAACGTTTCATCGGCAATCTTTTCAGCATTGGCCAAACTAAACGCATCTGGACCAGCATCTGCTTCACCTTGCACCACCACTGCCAATGTTGGCAACTTGGATCGTGATAACTTGGCAGTGTCGACAAACACCCCAAACAACGCTTGGCATTGTGTACGTACAGCCTTCAAGTACGGTGTCAAATCTCGGTACATGGGTTCGGAGTCCTCAGTGAGAATATTCATCAACTTGTCGGCAAAGAATGGAGGTTTATCACCGTCGTTCTTGGCACTCTTGCCGTATTCCTCCAAAATCAACGCCGAACACAACCGTTGAGTAGAAAACGACGAAACCAACTTCTTTTCTAGCGGTTCGCGCAGTTTAACCATTTGGTCATACTCACACATTGATAATGCACGTCCCAGAGCCTTGCATCCTGCAATCTTGGTTCGCAAAAACACTGCATATCCTACCAAAGTAACATCACCCAAAAACATTGGATTGTCAATATTAACATGCAATGATGTCGATGCCGGTATGGCCGGTATATCATCCGCTGCAGCAGCTGCTGCTGCTGCTGCCGCACTCTTTCGTTTGCGTTTCTTGTTTTCTTTATTTTCGCCATTCTCTAATGGCTGATATGGGTTGCCCGAAGGACGAATAAATAGTGAAGGGTCCATCTTGTAACAATGTCGAGCAGACCCAATCGGAGTCATAATCAGCGTTAGCAAAGGATCGATATGCGCACTAAACAGTTCAGTAAACGTATTTGTTTGAACTAGCTCGTCCAAAAGCTTGTTCCAAACATCCAGTGACATGTCTAACACACTCTTGTTTTGCTCCACAATCAAATTCTGAAACACCAGCCGCAGCAACCGACCGTTGATCCATTCTCGAGCAGCTTCACCTTCCATGTCCAAAAACGTTTGCAAAGCTCGCAACACAGCTTTTCGAACATTCGTAATAGAATGCCTCAAAAATGGATACAACAATGGTACCAGATTCACAAACGACTTTTCGGGGTCAGATGCGGCTGATTTCCGCATGACCTCCAACACTTGAGGATAGGTACACAATTTGGCCAACAAATCCATCACATTACCAATAGAAGCAGACAAATCGTCTTTTAATTCCCTTAGACAATCCCATATAACTTCCAATAACATGGCTATGCTCTCTGGTCGTTGGGAAATAAACTGTTCAGCCACCGGACCCAACGCCGCCGCACTCACTGCTTGGACATCATCATCAATTTCCTTCAATCCATGCAAAATACATTCAATCAACCCATCAAACATTTCCGGATGCTTGGTAAACAAATCACCCCGTACAGTAACCAAGTACAACATGCCCAGCATGCCTCCGTGACACGCCTCCCATAGTGGCATGGCTAGGTCCAACTCATCCTGAAGCACCAATTTCCGCAATTGGGAAAATGTCTTGACCACCACAGATTCCGGGGCATGCTTCAACAAGGCACCCAAAGTCTGAGCAGCAGATTCTCTAACTGGTGCCACCACTTGATCAGAAACAAAATCACCAAACCTATCCAACGCAAAGATACAGCATATTCGGCATGACAAATCTTCCAACCAAGCAGCATTGCGGCTGTCGTTATCCCCTTGTGGTTTGCCCTGGATGCGGCCAGCGCCGGTTCCGTGCACTGCGAGCACTTCTCTTAGCCCCAACACAGCCCCATGACGCGTTTCCCAAGCTGCATCAAACAGGTCAATCATTAGCAACTCACAAATCCCTTCAAATGGCCATAGTTTTTCCGCACTAGCGCTCATGGCTACCAATGAAGGTACTGCAGGCGTCTTGTGTTCCACAACCACCTTGTCGTTATGTGCTTGCTCAGTAACATCATATTCACTCTTGATTTTACGCGACGTGTTACTATTACCAGGCTGTTGATCTTTTTCCAAACGTCTGGATGCTGAACTTGCAGACAAGTCGACGACTCTAACTTTATTACTAGCCGCTTTGGCATCTGCTTTTGCTCGTCGTTTGGCCATTGCTCGCATTCGGGCATTTTGAACTGGAGCTACCGCTGCTGATGGTATCGTCATTTCTTCTTCCTTAATTTCCGACTTTACTGGTGGTGGCGATGGCGTTTTGGATTTTTTCATATCTGTATCGTTTAATAAATCGTCATCCATATATTCGCCACCCAGGCCCATTTTTTGTTTCAACTTGATCCGCTGTCGCCGCAATTGTTCGACAGAATTCATATCGGTCCATGCATCGTCATATTCCTTACCAGCAGATCCTAATAATTTATTTCCATTTTTGATGACGGTTTTCAAATCCAAATTATCAAACGTAAGCAAATCATGTTCCTCTTCTTCGTTTTCTTCTTTGACATCCACTCCGCCCATCTCCACATCGTCGTCTTCTTCATTTGGATTCCATTTGGCAGCATTTTTAACAATCCCACCGACAGCTCGAGCTGTAGAAATACGCGTATCCCATCGATTCGATCTTAAATATGGAAACACCCTGCTCAGAAGATTAAGCAAATCCTCCGGGTGGTTCTTTTGGACATCTGCCAGTTGATCTGCCGCAGTGTTTCGCACAAATGCCGATGACCCGGTATCTAGCAATCTAATTTGGTTAGTTTTTTCAAAAGTTCAATAACATCCTAAAAAACAAAAGTAGTTCATACAATACTAATCGGTCAAGTCTATAATTTTTGTTAGTTTTCTTTGCACACAATTCACTTTCAACCATACCTTGACATTTTGAAATATTATCCCAAATGATCGTTTTTATGTACAAAACCCCCTCGTAGCACAGTGACTTGGAATAGTATGTGCGGGATCAATTAACAAGTAAAAAAAGAATATTTTTAATCCTTTAATTTTTTGGACGAGAAAATAATTTAATTCGTAAGAAAATCAAAAATCGGTGACTTTTTCAATATAAATTCAGACAAATTTACTGTCAAACAATTCGACAAGAAATTTGGTCTTCCGGTTCGTGGTCTATTTTTTGGCATGCTTACCGGGTTGGGATGGGTCTTTATATATAGTTTTGGACGGTGGCTAAAAGCTGACCTAAACAAAAAAAACCGAGAATTCTATAACAACGGAAAGGTCCCAGCGCCAAAGGAAAAAAAAAAAAAAAAATTTGGCAGCTAGCTGGCCCAGCCAGATTTTAGACGCGGGCGCGTTCAATTGGGTCAATAAAAACGTACGACCCTTCGATCGCTCGCTCAATCCCGGGATGAGATTTACGCTAATGCAGGGTATATCATAGCACGCCGTTGGGATAGAAAACTTGGTTCGTTGTCCCTAGCAACCCCGTTGTCCCGGTTACCGCGCAACGGAGTAACGCAAATTTTACTTAATGGCTCCGATCAGCTAGCCAACCATTTTTCAAGAATGACTAAGCCAAGTAAAGATTTTAATTCATAGTTGTGCGCAAATTTCGCGAATGTGTGCATGCGCAGAAAAAAATTGAGTCCGAAAAAAAAAAAAAAAAAAACAAGAGTCATAGTCCTTTGCGTTCTACAATACTTAAAGCTCCCCATTTCCTGCTTTCTCCCTCTCTTTCTCTCTCCAATTTTTATTTATACAACCAAAAACCATGTCAAACGAAGAACCAGCTAGTGAAACCGGGACCGTAAGATCCAACCCTTATGGACCAAATCCACAAGACTTTCTGTCAAATGTTGGCAAGTTTCAACTTATTGAGTCAACATTACGTGAAGGTGAACAATTTGCCAATGCCTTTTTCGATACTGAAAAGAAGATTGAAATTGCAAAGGCTTTGGATGACTTTGGTGTAGATTATATTGAGTTAACTTCACCAGCTGCTTCTGAACAATCTCGAAAGGATTGTGAAGCTATTTGCAAGCTCGGATTAAACGCAAAGATTTTGACCCATATTCGATGTCATATGGATGATGCCAAGATGGCTGTGGCAACTGGTGTTGACGGTGTCGATGTGGTTATTGGTACTTCTCAGTTTTTGCGTCAGTATTCTCACGGTAAGGACATGAACTACATTGCCAAGTCTGCCGTAGAGGTTATTGAATACGTCAAGTCCCACAACATTGAAATCCGATTCTCCTCCGAAGACTCTTTCCGATCTGATTTGGTTGACTTGATGAATATTTATCGAACTGTTGATAAGATTGGTGTTAACCGAGTTGGTATCGCTGATACTGTTGGTTGTGCCAACCCTCGACAAGTTTACGAATTGGTCCGAACGTTAAAGTCTATTGTTTCATGTGACATTGAATGTCATTTCCACAATGACACTGGTTGTGCTATCGCCAATGCTTATACTGCTTTGGAAGCTGGTGCCAACTTGATTGACGTTTCTGTTCTTGGTATCGGTGAACGAAATGGTATTACTCCATTGGGTGGATTGATGGCTCGGATGATCGCTGCTGATCGAGACTACGTCATGTCCAAGTACAAGCTACACAAGCTTCGAGATTTGGAAAACTTGGTTGCCGAGGCCGTTCAAGTTAACATTCCATTTAACAATCCAATTACTGGTTTCTGTGCGTTTACACACAAGGCTGGTATTCATGCAAAGGCTATTTTGGCCAACCCATCTACATATGAAATTCTAAGTCCAAGTGATTTTGGTTTGACGAGATATATCCATTTCGCAAACCGACTTACAGGTTGGAATGCTATCAAGTCTCGAGTTGACCAATTGAACTTGAACTTGACTGATGACCAATGCAAGGAAGTTACTACCAAGATTAAGAAGTTGGGTGATATTCGATCATTGAACATTGATGATGTTGACTCTATTATCCGAGAATTCCATGCTGAATTGATCAAGAATGGTGAAGGCAATGCCGGTGAACCAGCTGCTAAGAAGCAAAAGACCGAAGTTCAGGAAGCTGCTGATGCCTCTGTTGCCAACGGTGACCAATAAAAGAAATGTTATATTATCTAGGTATATATAGAAAATGTTTACGGTGATTTTTTGACTCTCATTAGTGTCATTCTCGAGATCGGAGTTAGTACCCCAGCTCTAGCCTAGCCTAGCCTAACTCGGCCCAGTGCAGTTTTGAATCCCCCGCCACTTTTTTTTTTCTTTCCCAAATGCGCGCGATGCTTATCCCTTTTTTGTTTGTATTCCCATCCACTCTTTCTTTATAGAACAGACAACACCAATCATGAGCAAGGAGACAGGAAAAGAGGCCATCTTTCGTAAGTACTGCATCCAAGTATGGAGGAAGGAAGAAGAAAAATCGCTAACAATTACCAGGGTCGGCGGAGATGGACTTGGTCCAACTCTACATTGCGACCGAAATTGGCCGTGAGACTGTGTCGTCATTAGGGGAGCTGGGCACTGTCCAGTTTAGAGACCTCAACGCCAAAGTTAATGCATTTCAACGGTCATTTGTCAAGGAAATTCGACGCTTGGATAACGTAGAGCGACAAATGAGATACTTGGCTAAAGAAATGGAAAAGGAACAAGTCACTGTACGACCGGCCGATGAAGATGTGGCGGTTGTTAAAAGTAGCGAAATTGATGACTTGGTGGATAGACTGCAAACGTTTGAAGATCGAACTAGTCAATTATCCGAATCAGAACAAACACTCATGGAGCGCCAAATGCAGCTGAAAGAATTCCGTCATGTATTAACCGGGTTTGACAAGTTTTTTGCTCAAGCTCAAGAAAATCGTGACTTTTTGCGACAAGCTGAGGATGCGCCATTGTTGAATGATGAGGAACAAGGTCCTCCTGAGAATTTCAGCAGTGGATTGGCATTGAGAAATGTTAGCTTCGTTGCAGGTGTCATTGACCGGACCAAGGTAGGTGCTTTGACTCAGATTTTGTGGAGAAGTTTGCGTGGTAACCTGTACATGAACCAATTGGAAATCGACGAAGAGATTTTTGATCCAAAGTCTGGTGAAAAGGTTTTGAAGAATATCTTTGTTATTTTCACTCATGGTCATAAACTTGTCGGCATGGTGAAAAAGACTTGTGAAGCATTGGATGCAGACTTGTATCAGGTGGATTCGGATCCGGATATGCGACTGGATCAGGTGGAAACTGTTAATAAACAATTAGAGGATATTAACAAGGTGCTGGAGAATACCCAGTTAACCATGAAGACTGAACTGGAATTTGTAGCAATTCGTTTGGCGAATTGGTCGGTAATGATTGCCAAAGAAAAGGCGATTTATGAAGCCTTGAACCGGTTCAATTACGATCCAAACCGAAAATGTTTGATTGCAGAAGGGTGGATTCCAAAGGACGATATTGAAATCGTCAAGCAAACATTAAAGACAATTACTCAAAATGCTGGGGTTGATATTCCATCAGTGTTGAATGTATTGCAAACTAACAAGACTCCGCCTACATTTCACCGAACCAACAAATTCACCGGTGCTTTTCAATCGATTGTCGATGCATATGCGGTGGGTACTTATCGAGAAATCAACCCTGGTTTGCCTACAGTGGTAACCTTCCCATTTATGTTTGCCATTATGTTTGGTGATTTGGGTCATGGGCTGTTGTTGTTTTTGGCTGCATTGGCTTTGGTGTGGAATGAAACCAAGCTGGGAAAGATGAAGCGGGACGAAATTTTTGACATGGCTTATCAAGGACGATATGTGCTTTTATTGATGGGTACTTTTTCAATGTACGTTGGGTTGATCTATAACGATATTTTCTCCTTGTCAATGACTTTGTTTAAATCGCAGTGGAAATGGCCAGACTCTTGGAAGAGCGGTCAAGAAATTGAAGCGACAAAACAAGGGGTTTATGCATTTGGTTTGGATCCAGCTTGGCATGGAACAGAAAACAATTTGTTGTTTACCAATTCCTTTAAAATGAAGATGTCTGTTTTGATGGGGTACACCCACATGACTTATTCCTACATGTTCTCGTTAGTAAACTACAAGTTCTTCAACTCCAAGGTGGATATTTGGGGTAATTTCGTTCCAGGGTTGTTGTTTATGCAAGGTATTTTTGGATATTTGGCATTGATGATTGTGTACAAGTGGTGTGTGGATTGGCTAGGGATTGGCGCACAGCCTCCAAGTTTGTTGAACACTTTGATCAACATGTTCTTGTCACCTGGTGATATTGCAGAACCATTGTATTCTGGACAGCGGGTTGTTCAAATGGCTTTGGTTGGGATTGCATTGCTTTGTGTGCCATGGTTGTTACTTGGTAAGCCATTGTACATGCTTTCTCAGATGAAAAAGCACCAATACGAAGAAGTTGGAATTGAAGGTGGAGATGAAGGTGGAGACGATGATGACGAAGAGGGAGAAAAGCATGAATCCTTTGGTGATATCATGATCCATCAAGTGATTCATACTATTGAATTCTGCTTGAATTGCATTTCCCATACTGCATCTTATCTTCGTCTATGGGCTTTATCCTTGGCACACGCGCAATTGTCTTCGGTATTGTGGAGCATGACTTTGGCCAATTCTTTTGGTACCACCGGTATTGTGGGTGTCTTTATGACGGTGTTTTTGTTTGGCATGTGGTTCTCTTTGACTTGTGTCATTTTGGTGGCTATGGAAGGTACTTCTGCCATGCTCCACTCGTTGCGTCTCCACTGGGTCGAATCAATGTCCAAGTTCTTTGAAGGTAATGGTCAGCCATATACTCCGTTTTCATTCAAACTTTTGCAACAATCTCTAGAGTAGTCTTAATTAAAATATATAAATACAATTAAAAAAAAAAAAAGAAAACCAGTTGATTTACTATATTTACTCTACATAGCGGAATTCTCCCATGATAAACGGTCTGGACGGTAATTGTCCAGGCACTGGCATTAATACTTTCATTTGTTTACGGTCATCGTTGGCTTCAACTACATGGACAAAGCCTAATACTTCCGACCGGATCAGCGTTTCTTGTGTGTCATTCCGTGCGGCGTTCATCATTGCCATTACACAATGTTGCAGGATCGACGAAGTTTCAAGTCGAACTAGATGTTTTGTATCACCATCTTCACCACCGCCAGCAGCAGATTGTACCGTGCCGATTGGTAATACCGACTCGTCCACATGTTCCTCTTCTGCAACTCGATATACAGTAATCATTGAATAATCGACCGTAATGGTATACGGCGCTAGTGGCTGCCTCATGGTACCATAAAAATAGTCATGAATACACTGCTTTTGAACTTGACGCATATAAGCATCGTCACGGTCGACACATCCGCCGGATTTTGGTACCTTGAGAATAGTTGGGCCATTCCGGCCTTTGAATTTTTTGGAAATGTCCGAATATAGTCGCTCATGTCCTACAATGACGATCACGTTGACATTCAAATCTGCTACCACATGAGAGATCAACGAGTGATCTTTCGTAAGACTGGCTGGAGTGTCGATAATCAAGCCTGATTGGCGAACTTTGAGATCTGCCTCGATCCGTGCCGTTGTGCCGAGTGCTAATCGTGTCAGGACATGCTTGTAATAGCCAGCATTACGGGTAGGGTCTTCAAGACCATAAAAATAGACTAGTGGGTTCTTTGGATGCAGTAAAGCGGGGCCGTTGATTTGTGATAATCCCCATCCTTCCTCCATATCGATTATATCGGAAATTGGTGCGGCCGATAACCCGCCTGGAACTGAAAAAACACCTTCTGCTGGATCAAGATTGACCAACATTGGATAATGCTGGCCACCTTTGTTGGCATATGCCGAAAGGATCTTGCATAAAGCTGTTTTTCCCGAGTTCTTTGGCCCTAGTACCAGTACTGAAGGTGAAGTATTATTCTGTCGTAGATTCTCCAAAGCGAAATGTAAATTCGCATAGATCGTCATGGGCGTCTCATCTGATGTGTATTCGCTCACCGGCCCACTATATTGAAATGTACACCCATGCCAAGTGTATATCGCAGCCTTGGTCCCTCGAAACGATAATTCTGTACCAATTGACAATTCTGTTCCAAAAACCTCTGCAGTTCCGGATATTAACTACAAAATGAATTAGAGGGAAGTTCTTTTAAAAACACAACGTACTTTAATAGTAAGTGGGGTTTTTGTATCCGATTCCGCTTCGAATCGCCACTCAGATCCTGCGTCTAGCTGAACCGTTTGTTCTTTATTCTAATGGAATTAGCTTCTTTCTTTTTATTAGTATTTTTCTAATTGGCTTACTGAATCATCTTGGTTCTCAAAACGAGGTATGTTCATTATTGTTGTTGTTCGGTAGTTGGGAAGAGATTATTTTTTTTTTTTTTTAATCCATCATCATCATCACCACAATAAAATGTCACTAGAACAGCAGGCGGAGGATCGAAAAAAGCGACTAGCGGCGCTAAAAGGACTAAAAGGTACCCCTAACCGGAACTACGATCAGGAGACCGGTGACGCTAAACTTGGGTTTGTGAAAGAACCAGAAGAAGAAACTGTTGAGGTAGTGGCAGAAGAGGTTCAACAGCAGGCATTGCAGAATTTACGCGAATCAACTAAATCGAAAAAATTGCAATACGATAATTTACAGCCAAAGAGTGCTAACTGGGATTTAAAAAGGGACTTGGAGCCTCAGTTGAGCTTGCTAGAGGCAAGGACGGATAATGCTATTTTAGAGATTGTCCGCGATCGAATAAAAAGCCGTGTGGGTAAGGTCGAGGATGATCAGCATGATTAGAATTTGTATTGAAAAGAGAGGGCGTGTCTAAATTTATAAAATGCATGTCAAAGGTTTTGTGGTATTGGATGTTATAAAAGGAGAACGATTTCCTTCTTTTTTATCATCATCAATTGATTCAATATTCTGAATTGAATCAAAACTCATTACTACTTTCGAACAATGTATTCTTCTATCATTCTTGCCTCTCTTGTCGCCGCGGTCTCTGCTAACGATTGGTTCAAATTGACCATCAAAAGCTGGGATACTTCCGTCAACAATACTGCCGTTGTTCTCAAGCAGCAAGATGGATGGAGTAACTATGCATACTCTGGCAACGACGGCGCTTGGTTCATTCTTATTGACGACAAATTGGAATCTTACAATGATAAATATTACCGGTTCGGCTCTATTATCTCCGAGACTCCAAACAAGATTCCAGTGTTGGAAGTTGGTTACGAAAAGGTCGAGCATAGTGACGATTACCTTCATGGTTTCTCTTTTGATGGTGAAGGTCGATTGGCTCTTGACAGCAACCAATGGGGTTGGTTTGCTTGCACTGATTTGGGCGACGACAAGTACAAGGGATTCAAGTCTATTGCTTACTACGCTAATGAAAAAGACGCTGCTAAATCTTGTGTCCCAGTTACTGTTGAAAAGGTTTAGTTCATTAATATCTCGAAATATAAATCATTAGCATATCATTCAATTCTTTAATAATCATTCTTGCCTTCATAACTTATTATTATATATCTCATTCATTATTAACTTAACTCAACTCGTGTATACTTTCCGTTGATTGATGTTTCGATGACTGTAGACTACTGTCGTTTTGTTCTGCATCTAATACCAGCTGTTCATGATGAGTATGATGGAGTGCATCTGGATTTTGAGATTGCCAGATTCGCAGTTTGCCAGATTGGAAAGTAGCGTCCCAGTAGATACCCCGAATTGTGTGCCAGATGGATCGGCGAGATTCCACCAATGGGTACACACCAACCATGAAGAAACTCAAAAACAACCAAATGAACGCAACCACAATCCAACCAGTAAAGAATTTCTTGCTAAACACATACCCGGTACCATACATTGGCATTGGCCATAGAATCAACAATGAAAGCGCCGTGGCAACACAAAGGATTCTTGCAATCTTGAGGTACTTGCGTAGCAATATTTGTTCTTCTTCTTCCTTCGCCGCGACCCGTGCGGCTTCTTCCGGTGAGAGTTCTTTTTCAACAATTCGAGAGCTTTCAAGCTTTTTCAACTTTTCAAAGTCATACCGTTGTGGCTTGAATACCAGTGTCAAAATTGGAATGATAACCAACGGTGAGCACAATGATGCGACATTACCAGCCAACATTGGCAGTGTTTCACCGGTTGTAACCACAGTGATTTCACCATATAGTGACTTGCAAGTGGTTAACCATGCAGTTAGTCCAAGACACATCCCAAGGATTGGGGCAATTGTGGCGGCATAAATGTTCATCCAGCTCCATAGCAATGTCAATGCTACTGGCAAGACTGCGGCGGATATAAGCACACCCATGAGCAAATAAAGGTATCCCATACCAATGCCAGCGTAGTACAACCCTGTGGAAAATGCTGCCATTGCGATACCGAATAGAATAACAGTAAAGTGTGTGACCCAGATCAACTGCTTACCGCCGGCCTTTGGGTTGATATAAGTCTTGTAGATATCATAAGTACCAATGGATGAAACTGCGACCAATTCTGCAGATGAAGCGGAAGTGATAGCCATGAACAACAGCACCAATGTACAAGCAGCGCCTGCACTGCCAAGCAAACCAATAGCACCGTTTGGAAGAGCAAGCCCAGCGGTAACATCTTGGGCAGACAATGGTGCGATAATACCAGATGCTTCGGCTGCACGGCAAGCGAGCCCAAGGGTAGTAGCACAACTGAATGGGATCACAAACCAACTCAAACCACCAAGAAAGTACCCTGGTAGTGCGGCTTTTGGGCTTGCTGAAATAGCCTTGTTCCAATACCCATTGTCAAGGAATACGGTACCGAAATTCCCAGCAAGGTTAATCACAAAGAAGATACCCCCTGGTCTGGAGCTCATGGTGAGGTATGACCCTTCGGAATTTCCGTCAATTGGACTGTCTTTACCGAGCTGTGTGATAACGTCATACACAGTACCTGGAGATCCCAGGAATGAATCGCCGGCGTACATTCGGAACATGAATGTGAAAATAATGGCAATGATGACCAGGGTGTGGGCGTAATCGGTGATGAAAGTTGCTTTAATACCACCAAACAGTGTATACATGACAACACCGACTGGTAGCAAGAAACATGCGGCGACTTGGTTCATACCAGTTAGAAAACTAATTGTTGCCGCACCTCCTGTTAGAAGCATTGAAGTAACTAGGATATTTGTAGCAATTGCGTAAAACATGTAGATGCAGTGGGCAACGGTACCATACCGCTGCTTGATAATTTCCAAATACGTGTGAGCATTAGGAGACTTTGCTTTCAATTCCAATGCCAATGTAGCAAATAAGATAATTTGCACGACCGCACCTCCGGCATAATAATATGCACCACTGACCCCGTTGGAGTATACCTCGGTGGTAGATTGTAGTAGCGTGGCAGCCCACGTCCATGATGAGACAACTGCTGCAGACACAAGACCAGTCTTGACACTTCTCCCAGCAGTTGCGAATTCTTCAGATGTAATGACTTCTCTCTGGTATCGCCTTAAAGATGCGGTGATAGCGACCATACCTAATGCAAACGCAAGACCGGCACCCACTACAACACCGTAGCCGGCACCTTGTCCCAATGGTGGTGAATTTGACATGATTGATTGATTGCTATTTTTCTTAATGAAGATATATATTAAATAAAAGGTCCCAATGGAGTTTTTATATATGTTTGGAAAGATTCACCTAAGGGTTGTTGGTTGGTCGATACGTTTTCGTATTCTCCTGCAGGTATCAGCCGCGCACTAATTCTTATCAGTTGGTGGTCGAGAGTTCCGAATCCGTGATTGGGTGGTATATTATATTCCCGCAGCGAGCCCGATACCGGATGATGAAAATTAACGAAAGCAGTAACAATGGCTAAAGCTATACTAGCTCTCGAGGATTTTCAAAAAAAAAAAAAAAAAAGAAGTGCTCTATATCTATGTCTTGGTTGTAGATTTTGAGATGGTTCAGTTTCGCCCCACTAGTAGTTGAGGGGCCACACCTTCCAGATTTGAGAAGTGTTACTGCCTCATGAGCCTCCGAAAAGTTTCTTTATAGAGGGGCAATATTCACAGAAAATGCGGCTTTAGACCGTTTTCGTTCTGGCCGCATACGCAGCTAGGAGGCCCCTGTGATGACATTGGATGAGTTTCATGCACGGTGCGAGGGGAAGAATTGTGCTTTCACGTAAGGTTCCACGATAAGTTCAAACTGGGCTATTTGATTGGAAGGAATTGAAGTTTAAATGTTCTGGCAGCTGGAAGTTGTTGCTTTCGGATACATACCGTCGATCTTGGCTTAAAACAAGCAAAACCCAGTCGGTAAGCGATGATATGCAGGTTCGGACGCGATCAGATAAGAACCTATATGGGCATTTTCATTGGCTGAAAGCAATGATTACATCCAATAAAATTTGCGGGGCTCGCTAGATAAAAAAAAAATTTCAAAGAGCTCGCTTTGACCGGAAAAATTTATTTAAAACTCTTATCACTTGCAGAAGCGACCCGGCACCCGCAATCAAGCTTCGATCGTTGGCGAATAAGATGAGCGGACGTTATTAAACAACTTTTTTAAATCCTCGGCGTGTAATGCGTTTGATCAGGACCTGGATAACGTCATTTTTGGGTGCGGCTTAATTACCGAGGTTCGCCTTCTTCAGGGTAACCCCAAACGTCAATCAATCTGCGCTCCACGCCTTATGGTGATCTGCGAAATCGTTCACAGACACAGACTCTGGCACTGTAGCTCTTTGCACGCCGCATGGTTTCCCCCGAGATCGTACAACGAAAGGCTAGCTCGGTTATATAGGTACACTATATCCATTCCGAGCCGTTGGGTTTGCCCCGAGATCGTTCAACGAGAGGCTAACTGGGCGACAGTTAAGTTTGGGCATATATAAACAGCGTTGCCCCCACTGCTGTTTTATTTTAATTAATTCAATCTGCAAAACAAAGAAATAAAATGGCGAAAACACTTGCAGTTATCGGCATTACTGGAAACGTTGGCAAATCCGTAGTCAAAGTACTTGACCAGTTTCGAGATCACTACCAATTTCCGATCAGAGCAATCTCGCGTGGGGACAATGACAACACCGAAGACATTGTTTACTACAAGGCTAGTACATCTGAACCTGAAAAATTGGTTGATGCTCTCCGGGGGAGTTGATGTATTGATCGACACCACCGGAATGGGGGCCGATACCACTGCCGTGATCGATGCAGCAGCTGCGGCGGGCGTCAAGACTTTTATTCCTCCATATTATGCTTCAGACTATGAAAGAGCTCCTGAATTCAAAACGTTCAAGCCAAAGTTGGAATTGTTTGAATATGCAAAATCCAAGGGGTTGAACACTACCCTCGTGATGAACGGGTTTTTGGTGATTTTCAAGCGTACCAACCAGTCATGTTTCGAGCATCTTTTGAAACTCAATCGATCTCCATTCTTGGTAATGGCAATCGAAAGGTAGCACACACCTTTTTGGACGACATTGCTAAGACTACTTTGCAGATTGCCCACTTGGACAACTTACCGGCAAAGGTCCGTGTACAAGGGCAGGCGATCTCGCAAAACGACTATGTCAAGCTGTATACAGATGCAACCGGTAAGACGTTGAGAGAGGAACACATCCCAGTGGATAAAGTGCGAGCTGAAGCACTTGAAGCAAACGAAGGTGATTATGCATCGATGGTCGCTGGAGTCACAGTGTTGAGTTCTTTGTATGCTGATCGGTCTGACGTGTTTGATTTCACGGATGACAATCAAAACGAATGGGTCAATCCAGGTGAAGAGTTGTGGAAGTGGCAAAAGTTCACTGATGTGTTTCCAATGGTATGGAAGGGTATGCAATTGTAGAGCAATGAGCTGGTAGATTCCCAAGGCATTTAATGTATAAATTTTTTTAACTAATTTTGGCTACATTAATTGAGATTGCCTTAACTCCGATGTTCCTTTATTCTATTTTGATTCTTTCATTATAACTTTTTACTTTTATTATACGTATCGAATCGAGTAGAATTGATAGTACCTAATGGTACCCCAATTCCCGTTTCCTTCAAGCTTTTAAAATACACCTTCCCTTTTGTTCTTTGCTTCTGTTAAAAGTCAATTACCGGCTTTTGCGATACCCTAATTTTGCCTTTCCGCAGATATATCCGATATGCGGCTGCCTTTTGACACCTCTGGGGTAATGAACAAACAAACTACACCAGCACATATTCCCAAAGCGCTAACTCGAAACTGCATTAATAGCCTGCGGAGCTCCGCATGAGGTGCCATTCGTGCTTGAATGAGATTGCGAAAAGTTTATTCTTAACTCAAAACCATGAGTTTGCTCGAGAATTGCATTTGACAACCACCTGCGGAGCTCCGTAGTAGGTGCGCCATTCGTAATTGTCCGTGGTTGTGAAGCGAAACAGGTTACGAGTTTGGTTGTTTTTAACCTGCGGAGCTCCGGGGTGTTAGTAATATATGGTTGGTGCTCGCGCGTCCGTCCAGTCCAGGAACGGAACGGACTTACGGTGATGGGCATCGACGCCACGGCAAGAAAATATAAAAGGCAGCTAATAGTGGTCAAAAAAAAAGATTATTTTAAATCAGAGAAAGAATTAGGCAAAGAAACACAATGACAAAGACGCTTGCAGTAGTAGGAATCACTGGGAATCTTGGCCAATCGGTCGTTAAAGTTATGAATGAGTTCCGAGACCATTACCAGTTCCCGATCCGAGCTATTACGCGTGGAGAACATGAAAGCACTAAGGATATCACTTATTATCAAGCCACTACTTCTGATCCAGAAAAGCTGATTGAAGCCCTTCGTGGTGTTGATGTTTTGGTCGATGTGACTGGTAACGGTGCTGATTCAACCGGAATTGTTGATGCGGCAGTTGCGGCGGGGGTCAAGACATACATTCCTCCATTATATGCAGCCGATTATAACAGGGGACCATATTTCAAATCCCTCCAACACAAACTGGCAACATTCGGTTATGCAAAGTCCAAAGGGTTGAACTCTACGCAGATCATGAACGGGTTTTTTGCCGAGATGCAACTCGAGAATCCTGTGCTTTTCCGCGCCTCGTATGAGACCCAGTCAATTATTATCCTTGGTGATGGTGACAGTAAAGTGGCTCATACTTTTAGAGATGATATTGCCCGGACCATTTTGCAGGTGGCTCATTTGGATAATCTGCCAGAGAAGGTCAAGGTGCATGGTGATCACCTGTCCCAGAATGATTTCGTCAAGTTGTATGAAGATGCAACTGGCAATGTGTTGAAGAAGGAACATCTTTCAGTAGAACAAGCCGAGGCAGGTGCAGTCGAAGCAAACAATCAGGCCGAGAAGACATTAGAGCATATGTTGAATATGGTGACATCGATGTATGCTGGGAGGTCTGATGTGTTTGATTTTACAAATGAGAGCCAAAATGAATGGGTCAATCCAGGTGAAAAGTTCTGGAAATGGCGAAAGTTTTCCGAAGTGGCCCCAAAGGTATGGAAGGATATATAATTGTAGAAATCCAATGGTAGATGCGTAAAGCATTGGCTCCTATATAGTCGAATACTTACCCTATTTCAGATTTTTAAAGATATATTATGAAAAGTTTCAATTGGTCTTGTTCCCTGACCTCATATAGCATCTGGGGCTGCTTGTTCATCAGTCCCCTTCAGTCTCTTGGGTACATGCCACTGTTGCTTGCACAGGGTGAGGAGGTCATACCCGCACAAGACCCTAGGGGGTTAGTTTACAACCTGGAGCTCCGGGTGCTTGGTAACTATGGAGAACTTACTCACTCGTCTCGCACAGAACCAGGGGGTGGAGATAGACACACTCTACGGACACGCAGATTCGAATCTCAGTAGAAGGTCGTTCTACCGCAAACAAGGTATTTCCATTCAACCATCCCCAACCGCAATGCATATATACTAGACAATACACGGAGGAATTGTAAAGTCTAATTGAGAGACCTTGATTTAATACGCAGGCTATTTGGTGTTTTCATTTGTTGCATGGTTTTTCGTTTTGCTAGTCATCCAGGAGGAGCAACCCGGAGCGAATTTGCAAGTAGTATGGCTTGAAAATTATCTGCCTCGTAAAATAGAAAAGCTTAGGATACATTTTCCAACGTTAAGAATATTTTAGTTATACTCGTGCTGGAATTCAAGTTATTTTAAACCACGTGCCGCACTATTGGCGGCGGTTTTTTATTCTTTTATTTTTCACAACATATTGAAATATAAAAAAGTTATTACATAAAAAACATAATTCAATCATATACCCATTACCTTAATATCTGCGAGCTCCGTAAAAGAAAAATTGGCTTACCACTTGAGATAATCGTATCAGCGACATTGTCCAATGGTATACGCTAGTACAAAGTTTCAGATAATTTTCGCAATCAGTTTAGTTAAACAAGTCTCTAGCCTTTGGCAAAAATCCCTTCTTACCCCGCCATATGAACCAAACCATTGATTCGCGTTGATGCATCGGTGCTTGTTTGAGTGGATGGAACCGGAAACAGTCCCGAATTTTGGTAATGCCATGTACTCCTTGAGCCACTTTCGTGAGTACAGAAGATGGTGTGGTTGAAGCAATTGTTAAGAGATTATGTATGTTGTTCAACTTCAGCCCCACAACTCGCCAGCTCATTTTCGCATAGTCACAGTCAAAGTAAGCATGCTCCAGAGTTTCAACCTGTATTTTGCATAAGGCACAGGTCTTTTTGTCATTAACAAAAAACAAAAGAATCATATTTGGCAAATGATTCATCATTCCAGTGATCATACTTTGGTAGGTTACGCGTGAGTAATCGATGTAGAGAATCAGCCGCATCATTATCTGCCGTACGTATATTCTTAAGAGATTCCCAAATATAAGCCCATTGACCTTCTGGCAAATTCACTCCTTCCCAATTCCGATGGTCTAATTTTTACTTGTTCTCTATTCCTGTATTCGCGCAAAGTAGCCCGTTCCAACGGTTCTTTGCCCAGGTCAGTGCCTAGGTCAATGATAAATCTGGAGTGGTCAATAATGGATTTATTAACCCCTGCAGCCGGATGGTAACGGTTCTTTGTCGATTGGATATATTTGATTGGCTCCACTCCACTTTGAGCCGCGGAACATGCGGCTCACGAAGTCGCTAAAACGGACTGAATTTTTGATGATTTTGTGAAATGCGGACTTAGCTCAGTTGGGAGAGCGTCAGACTGAAGCATTAAAACTTCAGTCTTAAATAGTCATCTGAAGGTCCTGTGTTCGATCCACAGAGTTCGCATTACTTTTTTGCTCCAGTTCGATAGAATTATGCCCCAAGGTTGTTTTTTTGCCGTAATATACCATCAGAGTAGTTTGGAACAGCTTTAAACTACAGAACAAGGGACAAAAGTTGCAAGGCCCTGATTATCCTGAAAACTCCATCAAGGCGTCATCGTATTTCGCGATCGTATTTATCTCTTCGTCGATCTAGAACACGGGCGCTATGAAAAAATATCCTGGGAAATTTAGGTCATCCGGCTTTCAGATAAAGCGACTCTGTTACAGTTAATGTACAATTATAAAACCTTTCTAGCCTTGCCTCATTGGATTTCTATCACGCTGAATTGGACTCTTTCAGTAAAGTTTATCATATCAAAATGGACAGCCAGTCTCACATCCCCGAATAAGGACAAGCGCCACCCTCCAAAACGTGAGGTCACCAAATTTTTTTTTGTTCAATTAAAGCTCAAGACTGAGCAAAAGTTACGTTAAATGCTTGGCGGGGAGGTACCAGACAAGTAGACAGACTGCCGCATGTACAAGGGCCAGACACCGATCTGTTTCTCCGGAATCAACATAATAATAATGATAAGTTTTATTGTTTCTTGTTTTAGTTTAAAATTCCCTTTTATACACTATTCAGACCATGGCAAAGATACACCCTCAACCAAATAAATAACTGCAAAGACGAAGAACGCGACGGATCCTGCAATGGTGACATGACGCATAGAAATCTTAGTAGCTAGCAAACGTCCTCCAATCACTGCAGCGCCAGTACAAACAGCATGACCAGCAATCGACCCAAGAATCACAAACCAGTAATCAGATCCGGCTGCCATAGCGATAGTAGCCACCTGAGATCGATCGCCCCATTCACCAAGGAACGTCATGACAAATACTTGTACCCAGATTGGAGAAAGCACCAAACTCGCCAGATTACTAACTCCTTCGATAAGCTGTTGCCAGGCGGAAGCATCAGTCTTTCGTCGCGTGTATAGTTGGCTACCCGAATCCAAGCCATCTTGAGAAAGCCGTGGAGACGAATTTGCTCGCTTTAGTTTCTCAGAATCTCCACGTTCCAAATCATCATCACGAGTAGCAATCTCCTTCTCATTAATTTCCTGTTCGACTTCTTCCATTTCTTCTTCAACTCCTACTCCAGGATCCATTTCTAACCCCTCACGTATGAGCTTAATACCAAATATAAAAAATAATACTGCAGCAAGCAGACTAGTGAATTTTTTCGGCATTAATGCTGGAAGGGTATGACCCAAAAATGCCGACAAGACTGACATTACAATCAGCGATGAAAAAGCTGATGTAAAAACAGTGAATCGAGGATGCTTCATAGCCATCAAAGCGGCAATCAGAAAAGTCTTGTCTCCAATTTCAGAAAACAGAATCATGCTTGCGGCCATGCTAAACGAATGGAAAGGAGACGTTCCTTGGGCCTGTTTATTCTGTGGAGATTCATGTTGTACCGGGAGAGCTACTTCTTCTTTTGTGTCATCCTTTTTTGGCTTTGTAGAATCTGTTTTGATGGAATCTTTATCCGTTGAAGATGATGACACGCCTCCGATATTGTTCGGATCATAGTCATTCAAAACCACCGGATGGTCATCAGTTTTAGCAGCTAGTTCTTCCTTTTCCGGATCAGGGACATCCATTTTTTGATGGTCGATCTTTGGTTCTGTTTTTGTATACTTGTCACCACCTTCTATCAAGTCTTCAGTAATTGTGTTGTCCTTCGGTGATGTTTTTACTGCTTTATCTGAGTCATGCAAAGCAGCTGCTTCTTTAGAATCTGGAGGAATCACGTCGGTACCTTTACTTACATCCACGCCAGATTTGGCCATGGCAGAAGCAAGTACCAACGATACAAGAACCCTATGTAGTTTCATGATTGAATCAGGAGGTGAAGTTTTAGGAGGCGGTGCCGGGGTTCGTGAGGAGAGTGAGAGAGAGCGTGGGAAAAAAAAAAAAAAGAGCTAGAAACGTAGCTCGGCTGAGTTAAAAACGTGTTGGGATTATCCGACCCTATTATTACGGCGCGAAAAACGGTTCGTATTTAAGGATATTGAAGTATTGTGATTACTGTGGGAATTTTTGAAATGATGCTAGAATGATTGGATAGGAAATATTTGTTATTGTTACACGAATCAACAACGTCCGTTGACCACGTTTTTCTATTTTTTTTAATAATGTATGTATGCAACCTGTGAACGTGTCTCCGGTTGTTTTACCACTAAAACGGCGCGCCGTCAAAAACGTGAGCAATGAAAAACTGGCGGACTCCGCTTAGTAAGAACCGCCGCAGACTTACTAAGAGCGGCTTTTCAAATTCTTTGTCTCTCAATTTTTTTTTTGCTGCCCTTGCCCATACATCTTTGATCCACCTAAAACCTTTCTCCCTCTCTTCTCTGATCTCTCCAACTCGTCTCACTCCATCCTCTATCCTATGATAGAACGACGTCAAACCGAATATGGACGGGGTTATTTCAGTGAAACTCCAATCCCGGTTGATACCAAAATCCTCACCGTGCCGACACCTTTCACCTCGGTAATTTTCCGTCCGTTCAAAAAAGAGGTTTGCGCTGAATGCTTTGGTTACGACAATGGCCGAACCTGCAAATTCAAGCTCGACCACCCTCCACAAGCTACCAAGAAAGACCGACTGCGGGTATATGCAGGTCTGTATTTCTGTTCTGCAAATTGCCAAGACGACTGGCGAACAAAAGAAGATCTTGACGGAGTATTAAGCTCAACGCTTGATTTGATTGAAAAGTTCACCAAAATCCAACCCCGCGATGACCAAGATGCAAAGTTGCTGTGGGATGATGTCAATATTCCAAAGAATATTGTACCGTTGGAATCGGAAGAATATGACACGGCCAGATTTGTAGCCACTGTGGTGGTGAGAAAAAGCAGAGCAGCAGCTGACACAACCACAGAATGCCAAGATTTTTCACTATTACAATCAAATGAGGAACAACAGATTAAAAGGTTCCCGTTTCTATTGAATTCTCATATTACAGTTTACAAATTTCTCAAAAATATTTTACCTGGTGATTTGGGCAAAATTTTAACTCCAGAGTTGATTCGTGACACTGTAGGTCGGGAAGCTGGTAATGCATTTGGTATATGGCAGTTACCACTAACTATGGAAAGTGAATGCCTTGGATCTGCATTATTCCCACCAGCATCTTTTTTTAATCATTCTTGTGACCCAAATGTTCGTAAAGAACGGGTTGGAAGACAGATGGTATTTACAACAACTCGCGCAATCTTACCAAATGAACAATTATGCATTTCCTACGGCATGATTCAACACTTGCCAGTCAAACAACGAGTTGATGAACTTTCAAAACAGTGGTTTTTTGAATGTAGGTGCATCCGGTGCACCATAGAATTAGAACAACTAGCTAATGAAACCGAACATAAATTGTAAGTTCCTCATTTTTTTTTCTTCAATTGGTTTATGTTACATAACTAAAAAAAAATATTACGCATTGAAGCATTGCCATTACTTTACTCTTCGTCTTCTTCTTCTTCGCCGCCTTCTTCAGCGCCCTTTTGAGCTCGCTTTCTCTTAACTCGACCTGGTCGACCACCACCGTATGGAGAGGTGAGGGCAAAGTCAATGTGCTTTTGGGATTCAAGTCGGACCAAAAAGGATGGAACATTCACGATTTGCTTACCAACTCGGATGTGTCGTTGTCGGATAAGAACACGGGCGTGGTGGATAGACTTGGCCAAACCAAGCTTGAAAACTTGGGTTTGAAGTCGTCGTTCCAAGAAATCTTCAATTCGCAAAGCAAGAACATAATCGAGCTTCATCTTGTCTTCGTCCAAGACACCAACTCGTACAAGTCGTCGAATCAAGGCATTACCTTCAAAAAGTCGCTTTGGGTCCTTTTCATCTCGGGTCAAAAGATCTCGAGCAGCTCGTCGAATCTTAGAAAGTTGGAAAGCAATTCGGTAAATTTCTCGTTTGTTCTTCAAACCGTATTCACCGGCAAGCTTCAATTCAGAGTCCAATCGAGGAGTGTCGTAAACTCGAGTTGGCACCGAGTAGGTTTTTGAATGATTTCGTGGCGCGGCTATTTAAATCGTTAGCTACATTTGCTCTTTTATTGTTGTCTTCTTTTTACACAAAAGCTTGCGTTGTGTTATAACTTACATGGCATGTTGGATGGTCCACTAGTCGGTTTACTGTACTGTCGAAATGAAGGTGGAAATTTGGTGATTCTTGGGAAGAGTCGAGTTGTGGTGTAGATTTGAGAATAGGATTACAAAATAGGAAACTGAGCCCTAAACTGGGTAGTTGGGAGTTTCGTGACTGTTTTTTTTGTTTTGTTGAAACCGCTTTCCGATCCCACCGGTCGCAACCGACTGACCGACGCCTAATCGGAACAGTAATGATCATAAAGCTAGACAATAGGGTGGCAGCGGTCCTACAGTCGCAGGTTAGCGCCCCGAATTTTGGTGATTGTGTATCAGAAGTTGTTCAGAATAGTATTGATGGAGGTGCTGAGAGGATACGAGTGGTGTTGGGCTTGGAACATTTGGGATTTACGGTGGGTGATGATGGGATCGGGATTGCTCCACAGGATTTGGACTGCGTAGGGAAAAAATCTTGTATGTGAAAAGTGTTGAAATTGAGACAAATTTACTGACAAAAGAAGATACATCGAAATGTGAAAATCTGGAGGATCTGAATAATATTTCGACGTTTGGTTTCCGAGGTGAGGCGCTAGCGGCAATCGCCGCAATGTCTCTAGTCACAATTACATCTCGGAGGCGCGGCTACGAATCGGCGTCTACCGTACGAATTCATCAAGGCAGGCGCATAGCTTCTTATATGGAAGAAGAAAGTGGAGATGGGGGCACAAAAGTAGTGGTGAGTGATTTGTATGGTAACGTTCCGGTAAGAAGACGTACCGCACAAGCGACTATGGCGGCGGTGAAAAAGAGTTTGGTCCCGGTTTTGTTGGCAGCAAGTACTGTGACACTTTCAATGCATGATGGAGTAGGAAGAAGGTATTACATGCCACCAGGAGATCGGGTTGTACAGGTCGCAGAGGAACTGGGAGTGAAGTGGAAACGAATTGAGGAGAAGAGTATTGATGATGTTGAGATGACAGGGATTGCAGGAGAAGGAAAGTGCCGCTATGTGATGGTAAATGGTCGGCGTTTGATGCATCCTATTGTATCCAAGTTGAAAGGAGCTTTTATTTACATGATCAAGTGTCCATTGGATGCATCAGACTTGACACAAGATCCAAAAAAGCAGATTTACGAATCTCGACACATGGATCAGATCAGCCAACTGTTGATGTCGACTTTGCCAGAAAAGAAGCAGAAACAAAAACAAAAACAAAAACAAATGCATCTCGACATGAAAATATCGAAACCTAACAAGCCACCATTGGACGACCGGAATATGTCCAAGTATTTCACGCCAGGGTACCACGACTCGACACCAATTGAGCAAAAAGTCGATCGCGAGTCGTTGCACCGAGCCACGGTGATCTCGCAGATCCATAAAGCATTCATCATGGTCAAACTCGGGTGTACAGAAGGAAAAGTGCTGGTACTAATAGACCAGCATGCAGCAGATGAAAGAGTTCGATTGGAACGGGTGATGGCGGACTTTGTCGCGTCACCGACCCCAGTACCGCTTGCTAGCCATGTTGATATTTCTATTCCTGAAGAACACCTAGGATTATTCTCACAATGGGGGTTCCTATTCGCCAATGGCAATCTCACCCATGCCCCAGAACTTGCATCTAAAAAAGACTCCAAATTTTTGCATTCATTGGTATCCACTCATGTACATGACTTACGCACCAACAGCGTGTCCAAGGTCCGATTACCGACATCTTCACTTTGGACTGCTATACGGGGATGTCCGCGGCTTTTGATCGAAGTGTTGAACTCTGCAGCATGTCGTTCGGCAATCATGTTTGGTGATGAACTCACATTGGATCAATGCCGTGAGCTTATATACAACTTGGCACAGTGCCAGTTCCCGTTCCAATGTGCTCATGGACGGCCGTCAGTGGTACCATTAGTTAATTTATTACCAATCTAGATAGTCTATATCTTGATTGGATGTACGTACACGATTATAATACACTGGGCAATCGCCCGATACGCAGTGAACAATCCCACCCGGCGGCACGCTGCTGCAGGTGCGGCACACTTGATGCAGCGCCATCACCAGCCGTTGGTGTTCAGCCCGTCGCATTGCCAAAGTATAGATAGCGTTGGGATCTGTTTTACACTTGTCACACACTTTATTCTCCGTCTTTCTACTGCATACCACGCATGACAAGGACTTGACATAGGTTCCCATCCCGCCGGCGTTGTGCGATTGCGGCTTGGGCATATTATCGTACCATGACCGTACATTTGCACCCATCATGTTAAATAAGCGTTCCAATGGCGGGATCAGGTTCTTGGTAATATAATACTGCGCGTCAAGATGCTTCGTTGGGTCGCAAATCAGAGTCTCGGGGTCCACACAACGGTCAATTAACCTATCGCTTGGCGCACCACTGACGACCACATATGGTACCCGTTCACGGAACTGCGGCTCTGCCCGTGGATCTTGTTCCATCTTCTTCACACTGATCGCTGCCCCAGGTGGTAGCAACGCTGATCGATATGTGCCCAGTTTGACCTCTTTGGCAAAACAAAACTCGTCTATAGACACCTCACCAGAAAGAATCTTGGACCATTCGTCCACCAAGTACTCCTTGACTTGGGAAAAGTCACTAGTTTCAAACATGATCCGCAGTGCTTGTTCCTCCACTCGCTGTTCGATAGGCGTCCCATCCCGCCGTACCGTTTCGGTACCTTTGGCGTCAAATATAGGCTCAGTGGCGTCTCTGGTTTCATACATATATCCAACATATCGTTTTTTGGTTTGTAAAACACATGGATGATATACTTTTTCAAACTTCAAGTTGACTGGTTCGGGGTTCTGTTTTGACACCACCCGAGATATATCCTCGCCAATATCAAACGCCTGTTGTCGGGATTTCCCCGGCAAATGCACAAAAATGGAATCTGTATCGCCATAGACCACATGAGCTCCCCATTTCTCAGTAGACTTAATAGTCTCAATCGCCTTTTCCAACGTTTCCCGACCGCTCAGGACAATCGAATCGGCAATCTCTGTGCATGGCATCCGCCCCGAGTACGACGCAGATGTATACCCATAAGTGACATTTGCAATCAGTTTCAACGCCAATTGCCGGTTATTCATTGATTTTTGATACGCCACGTCGTCCTTGTTGAATTTCATCGCGGCTTTGAGCATCACTCTTGTATCCAACAATTCCGCCAACATTGTTGCTAGTAGGCTTTTCCGCACGTGCGGCTTGGTATAAACCATCCCATTCGGAGCAATACTCACATCATCCTTCAACTTTTCTAGCAATCCTTCTGGCAAATCCAAATCGGCAAACCCGAGTTTATTCCGCCCTCGCCATGGCACCACCCGTCCGAGACATGTTGAGTAGCAGTAATTGTATGCAATCATGATCGAAGGATACAGCGACTGGAAATCCAGTACCAGCACAGGCGATGTGTAAAACTGAGATTCCGGTTCCATAACCAATGGAATATACTCTAATGCATTCTGTTCACCCACTTGCTTTTTGCTTGGAGATGGCATGACAAAGTTCTCCTTTTTAGTCAGCCGAGACAGGAACGATTCGACCTGGAATTGTGAGCCACGATAAAAAACCGAGTTGTAGTCAATGCCAATAATCCTTGCTTGTTCACTATACCGCCCAACAAGTTCCTGTTTCTCAATAATCTTGAGCTCATAATCCAACCTACTGGTGTAATACTGCATAAACCGCATCAGCAACCCTGGATCATGCCGCCATCTAGTCAGTATTTCTGATGTATAATGTGGGATACGTTTTCGAAAGCTATGCCATACCACATTTTCCAAAGTATACTGCGTCAAGTTGACCTCTTTCCGAACCACACGCCAGATATTCAACAAGTGACGCCCAACCACCGAAATATCAGTCGTATGCCGCAACCCCCATTTATCCCCCCGTACAGTAGCACCAACAGACTGTATCCTTGATAACTCACCGACCAAGTCAATGCCACATTTATCCGCCCGATCAATCAAATACCCCCATGAGCTCTTTTGGATCTCATAACCTGATAGAATATCCGGGTCATAATACCGAACCATTCTAATAAAACTCATAATCATCTCGTACTCGGTCCGTTTATGCGCCAACGGCCAATGCGAAATCAGCTCGAGCCGCCTCAAAAACTCGCTCGATCCATGCACCAGGACACCACAGTCCGAAGACGAATCGTCAAATGTTTCATCATATAGCATACGCCAAAAGACCATCTGCACTGGGTCCTTGGCCGGGTCGGGGAACTTGCCAGACTGAGAATCAGCATGTATTTCAACAGTCAAAACGCTCATATAATCACGCCGCGTTTGAGTATGTTGCGGTGGCTGCTGTGGTAGCGATATGCTTGTTGGCTGGTTGCCATCTTCAAACGTGAGCCGCGGCGGCCGCGGCAAATATTGTAAAACCTTGGTGTTCCGGCGCGGAGTAGTATCTTTGTCATCATCATCCGGCATCCATTCTGGTAAAAATGCCGCAGTATCACTACCTACTTCGTATTCCACACCCGCGTGGGTTAATTGCACACTAGGGACGTCTTTTTCATTGCTGTAGTATGGATCCTGATATATCATAAATGGGCCGAACTTTTCCATCGTCTTGAGAACAGATTTCTTTGACGGTGGAGCAGATTTAAATCCAAGGCATGACTGGATACCATAGTGCCTGGCTATCTGGATTAAATGGGAGTCTTTGTTAGTGCCGAATGAAGAACTAGAAGCGATGTTGTGTTGGGATTGCGAAATATTGAAGGACACCATAGAATAAGTCTTTAATCTCTTCACTGAACGCACTTCTTCACTCTCACCGCTGTCGTCCTCATCCTCTTCCTCTTCGTCCTTACCAACATCCTCTTCCTCTTCGTCCTTGCCAACATCCTCATCCTCATCTTCATCATTACGGTCTCTTTCTTCATAGTCGTGTCCAGACTCATCCAACTCTAGATCTTCTTCTCTCCTCTCAACCGGTGCAAACTGTTCAGTAACTTGGTCCGGTTTTAGCATCACTTCTACTGCATCAAACACTGTCGGAACATTTGGATGTTCCTCAAAGCTGATCTCTTTTGACTGCCCCACCAATTCCTGGAATTTTTCCCACAACTCATCTTCTCGATACCATGTTTTCCCTGCCACTTCTCTTATTGTACTTCTAGGCGGCTGAAACTCATCAACACCCATTTCCCCTCGTCTATCTGCATCTTCACGCCATAAATCTCTTAAGTTTGTCAACTGGTTCTCTGTTTCCCTTTCACCACCTTCAAACGACGAATGTATCGTTTTTTGCTCAACCCCTTGTCGATTCAAAATCAAATCCGCCGTGATATCCACCTCCAGTTCGCAATATGACGTTTTCTTCGCTCGTGGATAACTATCGGCCAGATTCATAACACCACATCCGTACAAGTTGAAATCGGCAAAAAATTGTGAGATATGCGGGATGTGCGATTCATACGGTTGAACCATACCGCCAGTCACTGAACCATTACGAAATAACTCAGCCAACCGAAGCAAATGTGACGGATTTATAAGATAAATCTTTAGAAATAATTTCCAGCCAACATGGTATCCATAAAATGGTGTTCCCTTGCACAGGACAATATTTGCCACAAACACGCTACGCGGGTCAGTCGCGTCACGTCGCAGAGATATGCTCAACGCACCGTTTATGCGACGCCACAGCTGTTCAATATATTCATCAGCATCAGCATCTGGATTGTTAGTTGATTCCTAATAGAAATAATTCGGTTTTTTTTGTAAAATATCATACCCTTTTCGTCAAATTCAATGTACAAATACGGAAATATACCATGTACATGCACCAGCACATTTTTACCTTGAGACTTGCCGAATATACGAACTACCGGAACCTGAGGTAGCCATTCTTTTATAGAACGACAAGCAAACACGTGCCGATCAAGTCGCGTTGGCGGACACTGGTACGAGTCGACATAGTTCAGGTGTACTTGCATGAGGATGTTGGGAATACCGAGTCGAATTATTACCATACAACATGAACGAAGACAGCAGGGTCACTGTATATTTACGGTTTCCCTTCAACAGAAACGGCTTTCAAGACCCGCCAGTGGTATGTTAAAACAAATAAGAGAAAATGAGATAGTTTCTTTAACAAAACAAAATAACAAGTCTGAATGGAACGCCACCAAGGAACGCAAACTGTGGGAGCAGCTGTCCCAATCTCTCAACAAGAGTGAAATCGACTGGAATCAACTGTATGTGATATAAAGCACTGTCAAAAAACTAATTGGGATAACCAGAGCGGAAGAATTCGATGTATCAGTACCTTTTATTCTTCAACAAGCTGCTTGGCTGTATGAAAAGGAACTGGAGCAAGTAAGGGCACAGATGCAAAAGGTGAATTTAAAGGACAAATCGAAGGAAAAGCAAACATCACGACAACCATCAAATTCGTCCATCAAAACCTCGTCTACGACAAAATCATCCGAGTCGTCATTCTTTGGCTCCAAATATGGAGAGTCAAGCCGCCAGCTGTTATCAAAATCACGCAACCTTACTCAACCAATGGATGACCTGGATGCCGACCCAGATTTCTTACCACTAGACCATGAAAAACCTCTACCGGCAAGTGAATCTTCGTCGTCATTTACAGATATTTCTCAAGCCAGCATTACAAAAAGCGCATTACAAGAAGCGTTGATGGATATCGATGCGTCGTCGATGCAGTGATACAAATGAAAAGAAAAGCCAGTCACAATCGCTAGTATAGAGGATTACACTCGGGTTAGACCGGGTACAGAACAAGATATTTATAATTTAATGAATTTGTTTATGATTAGAATGCTAGGCTTAGTGGATTTGCTATACAACGTGGAATCTTCTGTATTGTGCGGCTCATATGTACGTTGATGCTGATTCAGATCTCCTATTTCTTATTCTTCTGTCGCATCATTAATACCACAGTGCTAGCCAACCGAGTTCGCCAGACCAAATGACTACTTCCTATTTTCTACGACTAAGGACCATACCTATCGAATCGTCTAAATCGCCGTATTCGATAGTGCCATTAATACTGTACCAACGTTACCAGATTCCGTCATCAGATATCGAGTTATATCTTCAACGTAATAACCTTGAGTAGCCTATGCATCACCTAGACCCTTCTCGTCAAACAGTTGACCATACAAATCATACAAATTGCGTCACAGTAGAAGCAGAAGCGCGCATCACTTAAAATGAACTGGTGTGGGGAGGCACACATACACAACACATAGGGTCGGACCTCGCAAAATATTCCCAACCTGGCAAAAAACCGTCACAACATGGACTTGTCATGCTGAGAATTACACGTACCACTCAATCTCCCATTTGCGTGCGCGCAGCGGGACACTTTCAGTTCGAAATCACCATCGACAAAAATATAACTGTCACACACTTTGACTTTTTCCGACCTCAAAGAAACCAGTTTTTCATTTCGATCTAATTAGTAGCTATGGGGAAATCACACGGGTTGCGATCTCGAACGCGATATATGTTCGCTCGAGACTTTCGAAAGCACGGAACTATCCATCTTTCGACTTACTTGGAAACTTACCGAGTAGGTGATTTGGTCGACATTGTTCCAAACGCTGCCGCCAAGTCTTTGCCATTCAAGTGGTACGTTGGTAAGTCTGGTGTCGTCTTTGACGTTACCAAGTCTGCTGTTGGTGTTATCATCTACAAGCCAATTGGCAACCGATACATTGAAAAGCGACTTCATATCCGAATTGAACACGTCCGACACTCCAAGTGCCGACAAGAATTCATCAACCGAGTTAAGGCAAACGCTGAAAAGCGAAAGGAAGCAAAGGCCAAGGGTGAAACTGTTCAACTCAAGCGACAACCAGCTAAGCCAAGAGAAGCTCGAGTCGTTTCTATTGTTGCAAACCGACCACAAACCATCACTCCAATTCCTTATGAAACTTATATCTAATTGTGTACGCTGTTGTATATTGAATTTAAACAAAAATATTATTATCATTTTGGAATGTCCTTGTTTAATGAAATCTAGCTGTGTTTTCTTTCATGTTACTCTTGTAGTTTAAGAATTAGCTATGGCCATCTTGAAAAAAATTTGTCCCAAAAGTTAATATTTTCCGGTTTTCTAGGAAAAAAAAAATAAAAATTTCATCCCCTTTTCTAAGATAGACAATTCAAGTCGGAAATGAACGACAAGTACAAACTGGCTGATCCGCCAGTTGTAGAAGATATGACTAGTGATGAAAATTCAACAACATCACCAGTTGTTCCTACAGTACCTCGTCAACACCATTACAAAGTAGAACAAGCCAAAGTGAGTCCATCATTACATTTTGTTGCCGGTGGTATTGGCGGCATGGCCGGTGCTCTATTCACATGCCCATTAGATGTTGTCAAGACCAGATTACAGAGTGATTTCTATGGTAAAATGGTACGGCAAGATCCTGCAGTAGCAGCTAAACGTGGCCCAGTATCGGCAATATATCGACATGTTTATGAAACTGTTACAATTCTGAAAAATGTGTACCGAATCGAAGGGCCCCGATCTCTCTTCAAAGGTCTTGGACCGAACTTGATCGGGGTGATCCCAGCTAGATCCATCAACTTTTCTACATATACACTCGGGAAGCAGTTTATCTCGACAAATTTTAACGACGGTCAAGAAGCTACGTGGGTTCATTTGGGTGCGGCGGCGAATGCTGGTATCGTGACCTCTACCGCCACCAACCCTATTTGGTTGGTGAAAACTCGGCTACAGTTAGACAAGGCAAAAAGAGCTACAGGTGAAAGACAGTATAAAAATTCATGGGACTGTATTAAGCAAGTGCTGTCAAAAGAAGGTATTCCAGGAATGTATAGAGGTATGACGGCGTCGTATCTTGGGGTAGTGGAGTCTTCTCTACAATGGGTGTTATATGAACAAATGAAGTCAATGATCAGGGCACGAGAACAGAAACGAATCGATCTGGGCATGAAATCTACAGGGTTTGATTCGTTTCTTAACTGGAGCGCCACATCAGGTGCCGCAGGGCTGGCCAAGTTTGTGGCATCATTAATTACATATCCGCATGAAGTGGTGCGTACACGGCTAAGACAAGCACCGATGGAAAACAGCAAACCAAAATACAACGGGTTAATCAACTGCTTCAAAGTGGTTATCAGAGAAGAAGGATTGTTGAGCATGTATGGTGGGCTGACACCACATTTATTACGAACGGTTCCAAATAGCATTATCATGTTTGGGACTTGGGAGTTGATCGTTAGACTTTTATCATAAAAAGCCGTTTAGAATTCTGCTTTTTTCCGTTTTTTAATCTGTACATAGCTATTTATAATATACCAGCGGACGCATTTATTTCCAACAAATCTTGCAATTTATCCACTTCGCGCTCAGAATTTCTTTGGACATCAATAAACCCAGGTCCTTGCATTCGCGCAAGTTTGGCTTGTCGTTCTCTCGTCTCCATCAAACTTCGAATATTATTGGTTTGCTTATAATAAGTGGCAGCCAAAGTATTATACTTGTAAGCCTGACGGAGCCGCTCCGGCGATTTGAGAAGCCGCACATCATCGCCCATTGCGGCGGAAAGCACCTGGAGAGCCTCGGCGATCAGCGCCGCATCGTCGGTCTCAAATACACGCGGCATGGCATTATCGAGCATTTCAATCACATCATGGAAAATTCCCTGAGAAATGAGGATTTGGGACAGCAGAATTAAAGCCTCCAATGCTAATGGGGTAATACCAGCCCGTTCTGCTAATGCAAAGCTGCGAATCGCTACCGAGTACCCTCGACTTGGTATTGTAGTATATTTGCATGTTCTCAAATATAACAACATATATCGTATTTGGTATGCAACATCAAGATTCTTTTCAGCAGCTTGATTAGCGTATTTGGATGCATCAGACTGCGCTTGCGAAATATTCCCTTGCTCTAATTGAAGCAAAACTTCCACTCGTTTCACCTCGTGTTGGATTTCCACATCACTTTTCAAATTTTTCAGTTGATTCAACAGTATTCTAGTTTGATGAAGCCTGTTTTCATTCAAAGCTCGTTTGGCATGCAATAACAATCGTGGAGGAAGCCATACATGTTCCACCGCAAATGAATCTTTTGTTAATTCATGCCAGTTTGATACATGCTCAAAGCACGAGGCTAGCTCTCCACGAATGTACTCTTGATGCGCTTTACGAGTAGCACATTGAATCTTCGCTACAACACTGCGCCCTTCAATTTCATCACAAATGTTTAAATATAGGCTGGCCATTCTAGTATTACCACACCGGCTCCATAGGGAACTTTTCACCAAACACAATTCTGGTTCTGATGACGCGTCAAAGTCCAAATTCATAAATGCACTCTTGACTAGATTTTCAAACGCTCCTGTCAGACTATCCCCACGCGACATTATTCTCACGGCTTCTGACTGACATGATAGTGAATATAAATGATGCGACGTTTCATTTGCTCTTGATTGTAAAAACCGGGCCATTTGGTCCAATGATGCGAGTGATTCCGGTACCTCGGTATCTGGATTATTTTGAAGATATGAATAAAGCCAGCTCAAAATCTGCGTCAGACAAGCATTGTCCATATTTTCTCGCGCTACAGAAATCGCTTCTTGAGCCGCTCTGAGTGCTTCACTACTGCTGCCAAATTCGGCCTGTAAAATCGCTAGCGTGAACAATGCGTATTGATAATGTGTTCTCCCTCGGCTATCCATGCTATAGTCGTAAAACCGATGCAAGTATTCAAATGCTCTTTCATAGTCGCGGTTATGGCATGCATCAAGATATTGTACAAAATATGCCGAAGCTGGCAAGTTTTGTTCCGTTTCAATCAATTCTTGCAATTTTGACTTGACCAGCTTTGGCAAAAACACCCCTTGGTTGGCAAACAATGTCGAATAGTATTCCATTGAGCTGTCGAGATTCTCCGCTGAAATGTGTTCCGTTGGAAACGGCGCAAGCAATCCTTCAACTTGTGGAATGGTTTTTTGTTCCAGTGTAAGCTCGTGGTCACTATCGCCCTCGTCCTCAGAAGCTTCAACATCTTTTGTATACACCTGATATGCTTGAAATAGATCTACCACTTGATCAAAATTCAGCTGATTGAATGACAACATGCATTTTCGGAAAAAACTACCTAAGATTGATGACGGCAAAACCTTCATCCAAACATCTTTTTTCTCATCTTCATTTTTCCCTTCGTCAGTCTCCTCCTCTTCGTCCTCTTCGTCCTCCTCGTCCTCCGCCTTCTTGATGAAACACGGAATGAATTCAAAAAAATCCACCAGATCATCCAGTCGTTTGATTTCTGTAATCTTGTCTCTCCATAGCATCTCTACAAAGTGACCGCCTAGGTTAACAAGCCGACGCTGGATCTCGACAAGATCAGTGTTGACTTCTGAATAACCGCTGAGATCACCATCGCCATCAATCAATTGAATGATTTCTGACATTAACCGGACCTTCCCAGTAACATCCATATAGTTTTGGCAATAAAGGAAACATAGTTTAAGGACTGCCACTTTAAATGGCGTCAAATATCCAGTTACCTTCATGGGATATATTCGAGTCAACAACAAAAAAATTAATAATACGCGAAAAACAGGTTCAAAAGCAAAACGTTCCCAACCGACACACGATTCCGCACCTTACCATCGCACAATATCTACACAAATGCAGTCGCCGCCGCCAGCTAAAAAGTTCACGGCAATGCCAACGAGCGAAGAAGCCAGACAAGATTCCAGACGATTTGAGGTAAGACCGCAGTTTAAGCAACAAACATTTGATGAAATTTATGGAGTCCCTGAGAACTTCCTAGAAATTGAAGTATGTTCATTCCTACTTGTATGAGTGGAGGTGGAGTCCTAGCTAACAATCCGCCCTTTTAAAAGGTTCGAAACCCCCAAACGCATGGTATGACTTATAACAATGAACTACGCGGGCTTCTAACGACGATTTTCTAACTACAGGTGTTGCTCGAAAAATGTATACCGACTACGAAATTATCTGTCGGACCAATATTCCCGCATTTAAACTCAAGCAATCTTCAGTGAGGCGACGATATAGTGACTTTGAAGTATTCCGCGATATTTTGGAAAGGGAATCAACCCGAGTGACAATCCCGCCTTTGCCGGGCAAAGTATTCACCAACAGGTTTTCAGATGAAGTGATTGAACATAGACGAGATGGTCTTGAGCGGTTCTTGCAGATGTACGATAACGTTTATTAAACAAACCAAATACTAACTTGTTGTGAATAGCGTTGCTGGCCATCCATTACTACAAACTGGTTCAAAAGTACTATGTGCATTTATTCAGGACCCACAATGGGATAAGGTATGAAGTTGGTATTCGGTGGCGATTTTGCTAACCAAAGATAGAATCAATGGATGTAGATTAGTATCAAAATTGGGAGCGATAAAGTGCCTCCCTCTGCAGTTTTAAACATAACAAAAAACCTCCCCCAATTAATAATGAAACATGATATTCCTGCGAAATACCCTTCGTCGAAAAGATTCGTGACATTTAATATCTGTGGGATTAAAAATGTCCTTAATTTTACGCCCTGGTATGAAAAGAAGACGTTTGAATACATGTTTGAGCTTCTAGACGTCGACGTGATCTGCATGCAAGAGACCAAAATCCAACCCAAAGATTTGACTCAATCCATGGCGTTAGTGTCTGGATATAATGCGTATTTCAGTTTCCCTTCACGCAAAAAGGGATATAGTGGTGTGGTTATTTATGTTAAAGATTCTATTAAAGTATCGAAGGCCGAGCAAGGTATTACCGGCTGGATCAACAGTAGTGACAAGAAAGATATACCAGTTCGACAACTAGATGATCCACAATACCAAATTGGCGGTTATCCCGATATAGTCAGAAAAGATGGGCTAGAGGTTGATGCAGAAGGCCGTGCAGTTTTATTGGATCTCGGATCATGTGTGGTGATTGGTTTGTATTGCCCCGCAAATGCCACTGAAGGTCGAGACGATTATAGATTGTCCTTTTTTGAAGCATTAGACTCTAGGCTACGCAAACTAGTTGTTGAGGAAAGACGTCAAGTGGTGCTGCTTGGCGATCTAAATATCGCCCGAGACTTGATTGATAGTGCTGATGGGCGACAGCAATGGTTGAAGGAAGGGAGAATAACTGCAGTACAAGATGCACAAGAGTTTCCGGTAACGAATGCAAAAGCGGTGGAAGAGTGGAAAAGATCCAATTGGTATAGGGATATGCTTAATAAGTGGGTTTCGGACGGTGGGTTGACCATGCAAGATACCACTCGGAATATACACACTAGCCGAATGGCAATGTATACCTGCTGGAATGTGAAACTTGGCGCTCGACCTGGTAATTTTGGATCACGTATCGACTATATTTTAACCACTAGTGCAATTGAATGCGCTAATGCAGATATATTGCCTCATTTGCAAGGCTCCGATCATTGTCCCGTGTTTGCAGATTTGTTACTTGGTGATGGAGATGGTAGCAGCAGCAGGGAAACTGTGAAACCTCCAAGATTATGTGCGAAATATATGGATCAGTTCCATAACAATCAAAAGCTGCAATCGTTTTTTTCACGACAAGTCAAGCGGCCACTACCGCAGTCGGACGATGCAGATGACAGTATCAGTAACCCGACATTAAAAAAAAGAAACCAGCTGAGGCAGAAATCGTTACTGACCTTTTTTGGTAATAGCAGCGGTAGCAGCGACGCTGCAGCTTTGGATGCATCAAATACGAGAACCCAAACCCTGGATCGCACTACATGTGCTAACCAATCTAGTCAGTTGCTGCCTGGGATTGAAACAATCGACGATGATCCTGCCCTTACAGAGGAGGTCGCTGGCGCTGCATCAGATTCAGCCTCAGTAGAATTGCATGCCACAACATTTGTTTCAACTCCCGAGACGAGTTTAAGTGATCTCGCGTCAACAGATGGATTATCAAGCTCGCCAAAAAATGAATGGAAGGCTATTTTCCAACCAAAGCAGCCGCCAAATTGTACAGCCCATGACGAGCCTTGTAAACTTATGACTACGAAGAAAAAGGGCCTCAATAAAGGTCGCTCGTTTTGGGTGTGCTCAAGGTATGTTTATGTTTCCATCAGAAACGTTTTAATTCGTGCTAACGTCTTAGATCTGTGGGGCCCGGCGATGATCCTGACACAAAAAGGTTCAAGTGCAATTATTTTAAATGGGCGAAATAGGCGCCTTGCAGCTAATGGAAGATTGAAAATCTTTTCATCTGTAGGTTTGGGGTATATATAAACCCACGTTTGCTCATTTTTTCAGGCGGGATTCCAAGTCAATCCTTGAAAAGCGACAATGTCACCATTCGAGTATTTGCTCACTCCTGATGGTTCGGACAATGAATCGAATTATTCTTTTGGTCACACCGACCATGCGTCATTCTCAACTGCTAGTTCTCCGGATATAACATCCAGTGTAGCTGCCAAGTTGGAGGATATCACACAAACCCTGAGCGTGATGAAAGAGCGTATGGCTTCTGCAGAACCCATGGACCTGGAGAGAATTGTTGCAGAATCACAGGAGGCATATCGTCAACTTGTTAGTGAATTGTCTGAGTCGATGTCGTTGAAAGAGATTCAGGAGATGATTCGTTGCAATAAAGGAAGTTCCGTACTGCCAGTGGACCGCAAAATCGAAACCAACATCGACAGGAAGTTGAATGCCATGTTGGTTCGATATATCAGTACCAATTTTATCCGTGAACATGGCATACCATTGACTTTGGAAGAATCCCAGGAGTTATTCGTTAACGCAATGAAAAATTTTGACCCTGCAGAATCATCGCCAGGAGAAGGAGAATCTGAAGACCGAGAGGTGTTGTCTTCTATGAATATCAGATATTTCGATTGTGCAGAATATTCTTCGTTGGAGTCACCAACTTCATCCGTTACTCCAATTCCAAAGAAGAAGCGAAGAACCCGGTTATCTCCCGAGACCACCCAAATGTTGGAAAGTTGGTAAGTTTTCAACTATTGATTGCACTAACGAGTTTTCAGGTACAAGTCCAAGAACAGTCGGCCAAGCAGCATTGATATCAAGGTGATAATGCAAACCACGGAGATGTCAAAGACGCAAGTTGTGACTTGGTAAGCATTTGAAGCATTTTGATAGCACTAACTGGTATAGGTTTAACAACAAAAGGAAACGTGGGAAGAAAACTGCAGCCCAAGTACGATCCCGGAACTCCGCCGCACAAAAGTAATGTTTCATATCCTTTTTAAGTCGATAGACTGTATAATAATATAGCATTTAATTTGCGCTCTTCGGTATATCTTTAGAAGTTTCCCCTTTCCCTTGAGTATGACCTTCAGCTTCTGCTGCATAAAAAATATTACAGTAAAGCTAGGACAAGCTCTAAGCGGATGTACGAACGCGGTCTGTTGCATTCATTTAGATTTGAGGCTTGCATAAAATGAGCGCGGCGGAGAAGGCGTATCGATTGATTGAACGGATATCAACACAGCTCTTTTTTTTACTGGAATCCTGCACTAGGTTAACCCCACGAAGTCGTATTCAGCTCAGCCCGAAACCCGAGTAATTCAAATTGCGCAGCTATCTAGTTTTCAGCCCTAATTTTTTTAAAAACCTAGCTAGCTAGCGTATGCGCGCGCAATCCGACTTTATTCATTTGACATGCGCTAGCCCATGCATTGCCATGGCTGCACAGTAAAAATATAGAATAACTCCAAGTAGAAAGGAGGCATATATACGTATATATACTTTGATTACTTTTACCCCGAGTCGATTCGGATGGTCAAGAATATAAGCGTATTCGGGGGACGCAATTTACAGAACTCTTAGACACCCCGATAACCATAACCAGTCGGCTAGACCATAACCTAGAGTATTTAGTACTAGCCAAAAAAAAATGTTGAGCTGTAACATTGTTAAACCAATTGACGCATAAATTTTCCCTTCGTACAATAATGTAAAACGTTGAAGAGATTTAGCGGCATGCAAGATAAACATGGAAGGGGTAAAGCTATACGCGGCCCGATCACGATTTGAGGCTCCGTGAGCCTCAAGTGGCCCACGACATTTTGAGGCTCATCGCCAAATAAATATATAAGAGCCTGTAGCGGCGAATACTTCGAATGTCTCCCACGCTTTAATAAACACTAACCACGACTCACGGAGCATGGCGCCAATAATGCAACAGGACATGCGTTCCACGCAGCATTATTTACATAGCATGACTGAACTAGACTCACAAGAAAAGGTTTGCTCATTACCACCAATAACAACAGAGGTCCATCAACTTTTTCGGAAAGCAACAGCTCTCAGCAAAAAAGCACAGCCACCGAAACGAAGGCGATTTAGGAAACGGGAATTCGATCCTTCCGTTCGGTCTAGATTGAATGGGTTTACTGCATTCAAATCGTACTACGGCAGTTTTTTACCGTCTATTAACCAGAGAGTGGCTTCTCAATTATTTTCAGCAGCGTGGGCTAAGTACGAATATCAGCATTTCTGGGACTCTTATTCGGCCCAGTATAGGCAGAAACAACGTTCAAAATCCTTCGTTCATTGGTTGACGGATATTCCGAAGTATGGCGCCAGTGACAATTCTGAGGGGGACTGGATGGGTTTGTCCAATAATCACGGAACCGGGCTTACTGATGCAAACACAAGTAACTATAAATACATCACGTTCGTTCAGGCTAATGAAGATGATTTCAGCCAGGAACTTATGGCGACTGAGAGAACAGCAAATGAAGGCGGAAAGTCCGACAGTGTACCGCCAGGAGCGGAACAGAGCCCCGAAATTGATGAGTATTACGAGGGACTATGGCAACCATTCTTGGGCCAAGACTCTGATTGTGAGAACAGCATCCAAGATACAGCAGATATTCTTTATTTTTCAGAAGAAAATGAGTTCAATTTCAATCTAGATTTTACCGAGCCAAGCGACCAATTTGAACTACTGATAAGTGATCCGACACCATACAACCTGGTCGACCAGCAATTACATTTTCTGGATACTGCTGAAGAATTTACACCCTTGTTCAACGGAGACTTTTTTTCTAATGACTTATCAAAGGGAGGTCAGCAGATACCAGAAGGACACAGTTATATGGCTACCCAAGAATACGATCCGTTCGAAAGTGTGATCCACACGCCATACTACGAACCTCGAGCGGTACATGGAGCTCAGGACGATAGTCCACAATCCAGCTATATTATGTCGTCCTGTGTACATCGTCCGTCCATATGCGTTTACCAATAGAAATGGAAATAACCTATTTATGTTACATCCTTCTACCAGCAGTTATTCTTCATCCTCGTCATCTACGTAGTCAAGCTTTCTAATTTCAAACAACTTGTTCCTTGCAGCTTCCAATTGCGTTTCCATTTTGAGCACCTCGACCTGTTGTTCCATTGCGGCAGTTCTAAATTCATGAGGCGACAATTTTGAATAATCCACCGAGTCCACTTCCTCCTTATTCTTCTTGGACAAAATGTCCTGGACCTGGTTGACCAAAGAACGGCAAGCTCCGGTAACCGTCTTGCTGGCCTGTTCAAGCCGTTGCTGAGTCTTGGACATGAACGAAGCCTTGACTCGAGACGCTGCCACCAATTGCGCAGTAGATGCAGCCACCTCATTAGACGCCACAATCAACTGTTCTGGTGAGTTGCTGGATCGCAATACACCATCAGCAGTTTCAATCAAGATATTGGTTGCATTGGCAACCGCCTTGGCGGCAGAAATCAACCCTTCAGTCCATCGGTTATGCTTCTTGAGATATGCGGTTCGTGATTGTGACCCTCGTCCTTGTGCTACAATTTCATGTTGACATTCTGTAGCTGCTTTGATCAGCGCTGAAATCGCTTGGGTAACTGCGATTGCAGCGGCCAAGATTGCTTCGTGGACTTGGACATCAAACGAGGAATAGCCTGGATCTTTAGGCTTTTGCAACAGGGCGTTCAACTTTGCATTTGCAGATTCAATAGCTTCTGCCACACGAGCCATTTCTTTATCCACCAAATCACCCAGATCAGCACTATTGGAAACTGCACTGGTCTTTGGTGCCAGTTTCTCTGCCCAGTTGGTCAAAGTTTGCAGCTCCTTTTGCGTTTCCAAGTTGCAAGTAATCACCAGTTCAGTCTTGTCGTCGGTTTCCAACCCAAGCAATTGATCTGAATACAAACTACTAAAGAAAATGCCTGCAGCAATAGCTGCTTCCCGAGCGGAATCGGTGATACCATCTGCCATCGTATCGTCCTTAGCTAGTCGAGTGAGCCCCTTGGAATTGATCAAAACGTCTGAAATTGCGCTGGAAAATGTAGTGACGGTTTTGATGAGTTCGGAATGGTCACCATTTGTACCATCGGCAATGTAATTGTTAAATGCCGTGGCAAAATCAGTTGCTGATGATGATGCTTTTTCAATGACAGACAGCAAGTAACTTGGAGTAGAGTTCCAGTTACCAGCTTGCATTGGAGATTCAAATTCAAACAGAGATTCCTGAACACGTTCATATCCAGAGCTCAGGATTGCATCAACAATGTTATTCAACTTGTCGTCGCTAACGCCCATATCCTGCAACATTCGCTCCAATTCATCAAGATTTTCTTGCATGATTTGCACTTCATCTTCCTTTTCACGCAACTTGTCTTGCATATTTTGGTTTGCCGAGCCATTTGAAGAGAAATCGTCAATAACCCGTTGCTTTGCCTTGAGAGCTTCTTCAAGTTCCGACAATTCTCGATTATGTTTTGAAATCATCAACGAGAAATCCGAGCCCTTGGACCGTTCTGCGTCATTCAACTTGTCTTGCATCAACCGCAAATCCCGTTCCAGTTGCTCGACCTTTTCCTTGTTGCCACCTTTTGTTTTGTCCAAATCATATCTAGCTCGATCTCGTTCTCGGATAAGATCAGCCAGCTCAAGATTCTTCGCCTTGACATCTCGTTCAAGCCGCTCCCGTTTATCAATCGCTTCTTGAGCAGATGCGGCTTTGGCTTGTGCTTGTTTAAACTTTTGTAGAAGATCCAAATGCTCCTGTCTCAACTGCGAATAGAGTTTGGCCAACGCTTCATATTTACTCTTCCACATTGACACTTGTTCTTGCAATGATTGAATCAATTCATTCTTGGATTGTAATTGCAAATCATTGTTTGAGCTGGCTTGGTTCAATTCTGTTTCCAAAGATCGAACCCGCTGGTCGTATTGTTCAAGCATCAGCTGATTTTGTTCGTATTGCCCTTTCAAGTTGAGAAGATCCCGTTCCAATTCAGCCGCTCGACCTGCTGCTTGTCGTTGCATTTGGTCCCGAATCAATGCATCTTGAGCTTGTTTCTGTTGTTCGGATTGCATCCGCTGTTGTTCCTCAAACTGCTGCTGCTGTTGCATTGCCAACATTTGCTGTCGTTGAATTTCTGCTTCTCGTTGGGCCTGCAATTGCTGTTGTTGTTCTTCATACTGGTGTTGCTCATTTTGACCCCACCAATCTGTCATTGATTCTGGTTCTTGAACTGATGGTGTTGAAACATTGGATACTTCCCTTGGTGCTGAAGGTGCTGCTGAGGCTACTGGAGGTCGTTTCGGCAATGCAGGTCCTTGGTCGTCACTTTCGCCATACAAATTCGGAGGTTCTTTGGATAGCTTTGGAATGGTGATCAAACTAGTCAGGTATTTCAAACTCGAGCAATCATAATAAAAATCTTGCAATCTTCGATATTGAGAGTAATATCTAGATCTCAATGGCTCCAACACTTCATCCCCATTTGTAGTACTATGCATTGCTCGAAGCATACTGGTTGCAAACCGGTAAATACCATAACTTTCTGCGACCATTGGAGTAAGTGATGAGATTTTGCACTCGTTAGCTCTGCCATGACCGATACTTGAAAACACCAGTCGTTGGAAATCATCAATAGCATCTTGCAAATTCATCAAGTCAATGATTGCTTCATAACCTTCGTTAGGGTCGTTGATAGTTCTTAGTGAAATATACTCTTCGTATTCAAAAGTACCGTTAAATGAAGGATAATTTCGATGGAATGACAACTTTTTCAACAATAACCGAACATATTCTTGAATGAGTTTCGCGTAATTACCCCGGTCGATACCCCTGGACAATGATTCAATCCAGTTTACATGGGCCTGAGCTTCTTTCAAGACCGACATGTGACCTTCTTGAAGCACTTTATGCACTGTAATCAAGGCCTTAAATACCTGGACTTCATCACTGTGCAATGGCTGCAATTTCATTCCATTCCAGAATGCTCGGCCTGACCGGTGGTCCCAGCTATAAACAATACAAGCACGAACATGCTTTCTCTTCGGTGCCGTTTCATCGATACTGGTTGCTTTCTTGATATTCACACCCAAGTCTTGCTCTGCTCTTGAGAGAGACCCGGTTATAGCTGACATTTTTTTGTATTTAAGAGTTGGTTCAAATTGAGTTGAGAAAAAAAGGACAACAACAACAAAAAAAAGCCGACGCTGCTATGGGCTGTGCAACTTTTGTGTGACAAATGGGAATCTCTTTGGGTGTTTGTAGTTATAATGGGGCTGACGTAAGAGTTAGCCACAGAGAGAGAGCAGCTGAGGCTCCCGATAATCCGTAAAGGAAAGCCGTTACCGTGGCAACACAGAATTTCTTCCGGGTAACTCTAGAAATTTCTGCATGCTTCCCTTTTTTTCTTTTCTTTCCTTGCGTTATAATTGCCGCCCTGCTCCCATTTTCAAAGGGAAGAATATCTTGACTCAACCACATCACCTCCTTTCTTTTCTCTTTCTTAAGTGACGCAAAACTTTCTCACGAAAAACAAGAGAACTCTTTTTTTTTTTAATTACCAACCGTTTTATTTACTCTTCCGAAGAAGTTCCCAAGTTTTTTATATTATTTAAAAAGCGTTACTAGTTTATGTCTGCTTCCATCGAAAACCTCAAGTCTTTTGGTATGTTCCTCTTTTTTTTTTTTTTGTTAGGTGTTTTTTGGTTGCCACCACTACCACTCACTACCTAAACGTTTGATGCTTTGAGCAAGCGCTAACAAAGTATAGATCCTTTCGCCGATACAGGTGACGACGACAACGAGGCGACCAATTATATCCATATTCGATGCCAACAACGAAACGGTAGAAAGACTATTACTACTGTTCAAGGAGTTCCAAGCAAGTATGATTTGAAGCGAATTTTGAAGGTTTTGAAGAAGGACTTCGGTTGCAACGGTCATATTAACAGTGACCCTGATCTTGGTGAGATTTTGCAATTCCAAGGTGACCAACGAACAAAGGTCATGGATTTCTTGAATTCTGCTCTTCAAATTGAGAAAAAGACCATTCAAGTCCACGGGTTTTAAAAAATCTATTGTTGGTAGAAAGGGTTATTTGCAGCGCCTAAATGCAAATGAGAATAGTAATTTTTTTGTTACTAGTTTGATTTATAGCTTTTGAAATTGATGCAATCTTTTTTTTTATATATATGTTTTTCCTTTTTTTTTTTTTTTTTTTTTTTGTCGAAAGTGTATTGAAGCGAAATAAATATTCTTTTTTTGATGCATTTGGTGTAGCGTTGTCAAATCTAAATATCTTCTAGTAGAGATGGAGGTCTTAGTTCAGAATATACCGATGACCCAGCAGGTGATAAATGAGGAGAAGGAGGAGAGGTTGGTTTTCGGGGTGGCATCACCACTGATGATGATGAGGAGGACGAGGACGAGGACGATGACGAAAATGATGCTGGTGGTGACGAGTTTGGTACTGGCTTCCGAGTTAGAGGTTTTTGACTTGTCGAAGTGGATGCCGCCGTGGTAGGTTCGGTAGGAGGAGCAGAAGTTGAAAAAAGAATTCCTTCACGAGCTTCTTGTCCTTCACCCATTGATACCATGGACACGCGGCGCTGGGATTGTAATTGCGATTGCGATTGCGAATGCGAGCTATCAGAAGTTGAAATAGACGTCGGTGACGTGCCAAATTCAGAGCTTACTTGGTCCACAACCGGCGATGCCGAGATATCAATCGCCGAATCATCCTGAATGACTTGAGTGTTAACGGTGGTATCACCTGCTGCTCCAGACCCCACTGGTTTGCGTTTGATTGTACGAGGCTTGGACTTTAAAGATGGTGATGGTTGATGTGGTGGTGGCGGAGGAGTTGGATACTTTTTTGGCAGTTTCATTTCCGGTGCCGGTTGATACTGGCTAGATGTCCTGTCCAAACTGCTCATCAATTCCGGTGGGAAATTGTGTGCTGCAGGGGCAGGTTTAAAATGTTGAGACGATTTGTCAGTGCTGTTACTATCGTGATGGGTTGTCGTTTCAGAACCAGCCGCACCCTTCAAGCTTTGTTGCAACTTGCCAGCTTTGTCCTTAAAGTACCAGCTACTCCATTTTTTCACCGTGCCAAGCATTGCTGCAGACTTGTTTTGCGGCGTTGATGGCCCACCGGTTTCATCAATTTCGGATTCTTGGTCCAATGCTGGTGATTCAACAATGCTGTTTACTTCCGAGTCTTCTTCTTCTTCTCCTCCTACTCCTTCTTCTTCTTCTCGGATGGTATTTCGGTGCCTCAACCCTTCAGCTGCATAGTCGACAGAAGTTGTAGAACCTCCTCCAGTCGTTGAAAAGTCGGAAATAGGGGTGGAAGGATCACTAGTAGCGGCAGTAGAAGTATCAGGTCGCACCTTTGGATCCCATATCCCTCCTCGGTAAAACTCACCAAACGTATCAGAAAAAGTCAAGTCATCCATATTTGGCAATACCAATGTCTCTTTGACCACTTCCCGGAACCTATTTCCAATTGCCTTGGTGACCATTGAATATGTAATCTGTTTCGAACTCACCACTGGTTCAATCACCAAGTTCAATTTTGGCATGGATTCAAAAGCATACCAGACTCTGTTCGATGGAGGTGGTTTGATAACAAACACCATCTTCCCTTCAATACTCTTGAGTGTAACCGATAACACCAGTGAAACATCTCCTTTAAACCGATTACCAAGATTCAAGACTGCCTTGGTAGCCACTTCTACTGAAAAATTTCCAGCATAAGACACATTTGCCTCAACAACCATATAACCTTCCGGAGTCAAATCCTTGAGCCTTGGATGAGTAAAATAAGGAATTGCATTTCCACACGAAATATTTTTAACATGCATATCATCCAAAAAAGCTGGGCGTTTAACTCTAGCCAGCTTTTTGACAATCTTTTTCCTGAAAAAGTCCTCAAACCTTTGAGTATCCTTGACTGACAAGAAAATCCGACCAAGAATTGCGTTCAACCATCTGGTTTGAAGATTCGCGTCAGTAGAATGCAACGTTTGGATCAAATCCATAATCTCCGAAGTTTTGTAATGCATAGTATGGGCCATAACACCTGGATCGTATTGCGAATTGTTTTCAAAACTGGCCCTTTTAGATGCTCTGATTAATGCAAAATAAAAATCTTCCTTTTCGGAGCAATTGTCGCTGTATAGATAATATGCATTTCGAGGTGGTGTATTGCCAGCAATCTCTTGATCCCTAGCAAGACAGATGGCGCTTCTTTTGATGAATAACTCTCCGTCAGTAACATTTGGTGGCCACATCATAACAACATGGTTGGCAATAACAATGACTTGTTTGACATTGGCTTGATCTGCATCAGTGTAGAGGAACAAATTTCCGTGACTAGAAACTGTTAGTTTAATATTTAAAAAGGCACACTTACCGCAATACTGCAAAATACTTGTTCAACTTTGATGAACTCTTTTTTTGAGATTTCTTTTCTTCTAGAGGTTCTGTCATCGTTGAATTCAGGCTCGATTTGGAAGACTTGCTATTAACAAGCTTATACAGCGACGAATAAGCTGATTCATTTTGATCCATTGACGCATCATTTTTCTCCGAAGATGGAGGATTCAATGCATTTTTGGGTCCACCGGTTGGATAAATAAAATACTCTCTAGATACTGTTAACCATCCAGTGATATAAGCGTCTGTCCCGGTTTCCAATTCCTTCTCCAGCAACGAGTTTCGTTCATCATCTTCTGTTGTAAGGTCACTATCAGGGAAAAGCCCCTCTTCAGGTTGTTCATCGACTGTTGGTAGGTACCATATTGAAAAATAATAAACACCAACCGCCAAAGCCGGTAGGAACGTCAATCCTCCAAACAAGTAGATAAACAGGAATCCTGCTAAAGACATCGTCTAGTGTGTGTTTGCTGTGTCTGCTGGTTCGTTTATCTTTTTTTTTTTTTTGTTGCTTCTTTGGTAATATGAATACGTGAAAAACCGTAGGTTAGTAGTACTTTCTTGAAAGACTTTTGTGGCGTTTAAATGGTGTGGTTAAAGAAAGTTTTGTTGTATACAACAACGAGAAATGACAAGCAAAATCCTGGGGCAAACCAGTTTGGTTATACGCACATCTGTTGGTTACACGTCTTTGCGATAAACCCAGAGAAGCGCGCACGCTCCTAACACAAAACCGTCATGTGCGGCTGCACAAAAAAAAACCAATCCAAGGTAGACTGAGATTTACTCGTAGCCGATTATATTTTGTATAAAGAGCAGCCCATCGCCAAATTTTCGTCCTCTTCTTTTTTTTTCTTCACGCGCCAAGTGTCAAAATGGTAAGTTTCATTTAACAACACCCCCCAAACCAAAGAGAAAAGTGGCTATGATTATCATAAAATTAATATACCAATTGTTCCTACTGAAAGAAATATTTGATTGACAAAGACTGTTAAAGGTTTAAACATATGAGCTTTTTTTTCTGTTCTTGAACAAATTATTTGCTAACCAAATCAATCCTATAGGTATGTCAATTGAAATATTTTTTGAATATTTTGAATATTTTTACCGAGGATGAGGATTTTTGTCGACCGGGCGGACATAAGTACCGGATTTCCAATATAAAGCACTCAACCGTACAATTGTAGTGTGGGAGATCTGGATTTGCTGATAGGTCGTTTTTTCTTCTTTAACTAGGAGAACTGACTCGTTTAATTTTTTTTTTTTTAAAAAAACATCAGGGGTTAACAAATTTAGGATGGCTAGTTTTGGATCCAATAGGTTGGTCCCATTTTGGTAAGTTTTTGAAATGATCCCGAATCCCGCATGATCGGATATTCATGCCCACCTCTTACTCTGTTTTTGACCAGGTTTCTTATTATTTTTCTTTCCGTGACCAGAAATGGGGTCCTACCGGTGACGACAAATTTTTATTCACACTGTTTGAGGGTTTCATACCCCAATGAGTAACTAAAAAAAAATTACTGATTTAATGAATCCGAGGTTCTAACCTAACTGATATTTATGGTCATTGGTGAAGAAAAAAAGAATGAAGGGACGGGGAAAAAACACTTGTTTTGACGGAACCGTTTTGTTTAATGTTTCTGGTTTATGCGGGTGCATTTGGTTATTTGTATTTTTACTAACCCGTTTTTTTAGGCTTTAGAAAGACTCTGATTGGTCAATAGCGTATATAGTTTTTAAAAATTTTCTTCTCCCGCGAACAATTGACCTGTTAACACAACGTTCCCAGCGGCTGACACAGCATTACTTCCCAATCCTGCATATATTTATGCTGGAAAAAAAAAATTTATTTCAAAAAAATATCGCCGGGTCTCAGACTATTTCCGTTTTCGAATATTTTTTTATTTTTTTTTCTTTGTATCCGGATAAGTCTTTTCAATCCCTTTTTTATATTTTTTTTCTTCTTACTTTTCTCTCCTTAATCTATCTTGTTTCCCTTTGCCACTCCTTTTTACAATCTACTATAAACAATAAATCATGGTTGGTGAAAAGAGAAAGAGAGTCGCAGCTCCATTGCCACCAATATCTATTGTTACCAGGTCTTCGGCAAGACGGCAAAGTATTGAGAGTCAAGAAAGTTCATCTTCATCTCCACGGACAAGCTGTCGCCGAGATACTCGACAACATAAAAAGATGGACGCAAAGTCTAAGTCTTTGAATACCCGGTCTCTACGAAGCAGAGCAGCACATTCTCATTCTAGTACAATGGTGGCTCAACCACCAGCAGCACAACAAACAACTGAAGAGGTTGGAGTTCAAAAAGTCGCCACAAGATCATCTGGAAGGGTCACCAGACATTTTGGTGGTTCATCTGAAAGCACGGTACAGAAAAGTGTTCAGGTTGAAGAAGAACAAGCTCCGAAACGAGTATGCATTCAAAAGCGAGAAAGAGCATCTTTGGATAGTGATATCGAAGATGAGGAGGATGAAGATGAAGATATGCTTCCAAAGTTTGAATATGAATCCAAGTATAAAGGCGATGAAGATGAAGGCAATGATGACGAGGATTTGTCAAATACGAGTAACGAAGTTGATCTTGTGTCTGGTAAAACGATGGATTCAATGGCCCAATCATTACCATTAATGACTGACTTGGAGACAAGCGATAAGCTTTCAAACTTTGATCAGTTTAGGGTTATGAATGGTGCAAACTCTAATCATGGACCACGATGGCCTATTGATAAACAGGATGACTCAACTTCCTTTTCAATTTTGACGAATAGTCTGGTTGATGCCGCTACTAACCCTATTGCATCATTTCCTAGTACCGGTTTGGAACTGGATGAGTTATCGGAACCATCGTCTATTGATGACTTTGTCAATTACGAATCTGCTGCATCTTTGACTAGTGATGATGATAGTGACATTTCATGTTTATCTTCAACTGCATCATCTGGGTCTTCATCTCCAGTGTTGGGTCCAAGTCTGCCAGAAAAGAATATCCCAATCTGTGGGTACCGAGATCGAAATAGTCAGATGAGGGAAGATTCAAAAATTCGTCATAATCGGTTTATGGCAGCATTGTCTTTGACACCACCAAATTATATCCCACGGCCAAATAAAATGAATGCTTATTACCAGCAAGCATTGGTTGCCGCTACGGGGTTGAATCGGCGAAGTCTTTGGTCTGGAAAGGCAAGAGAAATGGTCGGAGTTGGTGCGGGACTAGGAGACTTTTTGGCATAAAAAACAAAAACAAAAACAAAAAACAAGCAAACGTGCTTCTATGGACGATACAACTTCTTGGACTACACAAAAAAAAAACACAAACAACTTATATTTATTCTTTTATTGGGCAGGTCAACATATATAATTTTTTGGTGGGTATTGTAATTGTAAACATTTTGTAAAATGGGAAATATATAAAAAAAATCACCACTCTTCTCTTTTTAATTTTCAAACTTCTTTTTCTCTTTTCACTTTTGCCATAATAAGCGCCTTGAGCAGAAACACAATCGCTCTTCTTTTCCTCATTTCACCGTTTTGAAACTTCAAAACAATGTCTAAACCTGGTCATTTTGCATTTGATTCACCTTTGCGCTATTCATCTTTATCTTCGGATAAAGCGCTTTGGTTAGTTGGTGCCTTGAAGCGTTACGGATCCTTTGTGACCGTTTGTATTTTGTCTGTCTTCTGTACGATGGGTACCCTTGCATTCCAGCGAAGTTATCGGCCTGTGGTTATCACAAGTCGTTATGATGGTAATGGTAATGGTGATGATAATGATCGGTTAACTCATTTGACGAGGTATGTTTGTCTTTGCATTGCATGTGTATGCATGCGGCGCTTAATTTCCCGGAGGGGGCGTGAACTTTGAATACTAACCCATTTCCTCTAGTTCATTGACTCAGTTTATTGAAGCTTCTACTGGTGTTTCCAAGTACAGCAATGATGATTCCATTTCGGTGTTCAAGTATACTGTATGCGCGTTACTACTGTGTCAATCGGTTGCAGTAGTTTATTTCGCTAGTCACTTGTCATTACGGTTATCCAGAGCAGTTGGTGATATTTATACCAAATTGGCCATCTTGTCTGAAACTCAAGATTATTTTGAAAAGGCAGTGGCTGATTTCGGTAATGCGTTGTGTACTGTTGAAAAGTATCCACGAGATAAGCAGTTGGAAAAGTTGTCGGTTAATATGGGCTCGTTATGGAATGAGTTGACCAAGATAAAAAATGCAGCAGCTGCAGCAACGGCAACGGGGACGGGGACGGGGACGGGAAGTGGAGACTTTAAGTACTTCCAGCAACAAGCGCAAGTACAAGCTCAAGCTCAAGCACAACAAGCATCATTGTATCAATTTTATCAACCTTTTAATACCCCTGAGAATCCAAAACCAAAGAGCATTCTCAAAACTCAATATGGAGCATTTGATTTGAGTACCCAAGAAGGACGGGAACGGTGGAAGCGATCGATGGAGATGCAGCAAAAAAATCGAGTTGCTTCACAACGAAACCCTCCAATGCATCATTCTCTTCATCAAAAGATCAATACCTTTACCAATAACAATACCAGTCAGACCAAAAGTTTTAACAATTCCCAAACTATGAAAGAAGGACCATTTAAAGGTAATAATTTGAGTCGGCCAACTCAATTGTTTATGACTGCAGCAGAAACTGCTGTCGCACCAGTTACAGCACCTCAAGCACCTTCATCTGCAATCGTCGCCACTGGGAATAACAGTATGCAGAGTGAAAATACCAATGATAAATATGAGATTAAAACCGCACCACTCTTGACCAGTTCTGATTTGAAGGCCAAGCTTGAGGAAGGAGAAAAGAAACAATACCGACGACTGTTTATTCCTGGACGGGGCTGGATGTCGGCAAAGAGATTGCAAGAAGAAAGTCAATTATTGGAGCAAGTAGAAAGAGAACAAGAAATGAACAAACAACAACCTGAACCTGAACGTGAGTCCGAACAAGGTACGGCTTTTTAATTTTACTGGTACCGAAATAGCTTTTATATATTATTGATAGCTTGTTTGAATGAAGGTATGTTTGCATTAGATAAACTGGTAAAAGATAAAAGATAAAAGAACCGCCAGGCAATACTATCAAGCATGCATATGGTTACGTCACCCCTTTGCATGCTTTTATGCATGGAAGGGGGGGATTTTTTAGCGCCATCGTGGGATTAACCCAGAACCATTAAATGCTTGTTTCATGTTCAAAGGAAGATCAGGAGCAGGTAAAAAAAAAAAAAAAAAGTCGTCAAAATAGAATAAATAGATATATAGTCATACAATGAAAGAAAGGTTAGAAAAAAAATCAAAAAATAAACGTTAAAAAGGTATGCATAAAAAAAGGGAGGTCATGCTAATAAAGTTGGCGAGAAGGTAAAAAAAAAAACGACCAACCACGTGTGTGTGTGTGAGTGTGTGTGTAGGAAAATAACCCACACTTTAAACATTTTGTTTAAAAAATTGTCTCCCTTCCCTATCAACGAATTGGATTAGCCACAGCTGACCGATGCAACGATAATAATTGATGTTGTTGAAGCCAATCTTCGATATAATCTCCTCCCAATTCTTGGTCTCTGCAATAAAACAACCATCGCTGCCAGTTTGTCAAATGATGTGGGCTTCTAAAATGTTCGTATAGTTCTGGTCGCGGGTAGAACTTGTTCCTGCGACGTCCTTCGGACCATTCACAAACAATGCAAGAGTATGTGTCGTGACCGCTCATGATGAGAGGTTTAATAATGAGTTTTTGTTAGTTGAGAGAGAGAGAAAGAGAGGGTAAAAAAAGAAGTGGTGTAAAAGGAGAGAAAGAAAAAGGAGTGGGAAGGTTGCTGAATATATATAGTCCCCACTTGTTAAATGACGTAGGCGCCGATGATGGATGCTTCGGACCGGTACCTGACGATTTTTGCGTACTACCCAAGGAGAATGTAGGCAAAAAAAAAAAAAAAAAAAAAAAAAAAAAAAAAAAAAAACGCGTGTGCACCGTTGGTATTGACAGCAGTGTTGGTTCTTAGGTAATTCTAAAAAAGAAGATGAATAAATTTTTTGCTTCACTTTCCACAATGTTTCTCGTGTAGTCGTAATAATTCAGGGTGTAATTTGTCCAAAAGGTAAAAGAGAGAGAGCGGATAGAAGAAAAGGAACAGCAAAAAAAAAAAAGGGGGGAAACTGGGTTGTTAAGTACTTACTAACGACAGTAAAACAGAACCACAAAAGAAAGTTATATAGCCGCCTGTGAGCCTGGATCCTGGCGCCATCCATGCGGTTTGCATATCCCAATCTTTTCCTAGTATATAGACAGACAAAGGGCACAAACAAACCCGATTTTTACCATCTTTTGGAGTGTGCACGCTACTAGACCCATCCCAGACTTGGACTTTCCGTACATAGACGCACAGCTAAGAACTGCGGGTTTGTAACTGTTAGGCATGAAAATAACGTTAACTGTAACTTAGGATAAAATGAACCCACTTTGTACGGCGGTACATACAAATGTGGCTGAAAAAAAAAAAATAACAAGTCTTATTGTTAGAGATAAAAAAGAAACCCAAAAAAAAAAAAAAAGGTAGTCACCATTGCAGGAATAAGGGGGAAAAGCAGTATCGAGGGATTAAGGGGCTGCTGCTGCGATCAAACGGATGCTAAGTCTTTGTCAGGCCTGCAACATAGTATGATCTTTGGTTTACAATTGTGGATTTAAATTTTATTTTTCCTATGACTAAAAAAGGAGGATTTGTCTGCAGAGCGCTGTGTATTATTGAGAATCTTAGTTCTCCAACCTGGGGTTATTATCAGCTGTCTTTCCCTTGTTTTTTATTATTTTATATCGATCCAATGAATATCATCCAGGAACGAGATTCAGGACTAGCCCGTTCCAGGTCCGAGACCTTGGGATCTTAGACATGATGTCTTTAATAATGCATATTTTAGTGTGCAAGATCATGGAAAACAATGCACCCAGGTTATAATTATAACCCAAGGCCATTTTTCTCCAGCTGCTTGGATTATATGCATGGCGCTCCTAGCGCACACGTGCCGATCGCCTTGCCGTAAAACCGATACGTCAGTAATTCATTAGCCTATGGCCTGCCTGTACCTGAATATCTATTCCGTGCGTGTAGATTGTGGTCTGTGTAAATCTCAGGCTGGGATGTCAACCGCTCACCCCCGCTAAAAAGGTTTGATAACAGGATTTTTTTATCTCGCCTATGGATACTCCCAAAATAATGGAACATATGCGCTATCGTATAGTCATTGACCTAGCCGAGCCAGCAACCAACGATAATAAGGATACAACTGATTTTTGGTGCGAAAAAGCTATTGAACAGAATAATATATTTTTACCTGAAACTGGAATTTGCAAGAATAAACAACAGCAACTTTCTCACAGTCAACCCTCGTGGATTCGTAAAGCTAAAGGTAACGACTGGCGTCTAGGTGGAATTGATATAATTATACTAGACATGTCAGGAGTTGTTTCAGTTAGTGCTCTAGGGCCATTGAAAAGCCGGTACATGGGTGAAGGAGTGGTAAGATTATTTCGCGACATGGATGAATCGCCGTCGTCTGAAGAACAAACAATTGGTAATGATGGTACAGTCGTGGCGATTTTGGCAGTCCCCAGTTATTTTTCGCCATCAGATATTCTGGGATTTGTGGGATCAAAAGCTCAAGAACAAGTGTCTCATTTCCGAATGGTGAAAACCATGACTACTAATCGATATATGGTATTAATCAAGTTTCGCAAAGATAAAGACGCTACTTGGTTTATTCATGAGTATAACGGCAAGTTGTTCAATTCCATGGAAGCGGAAACCTGTCAAGTGGTTCCAGTTGAATCGATTCATTTTCAGTCGCATGTTAAACAGCAAGATGATGAGATTCCTTATTTATTGGAGGATACTTTTACTACAGCAATGGGTAGTAGGCCACAACCTCCACCGCCAAGTTCTTTGAAAGAGCTGCCTACTTGTCCTGTTTGTTTGGAACGAATGGATACTAGTGTGACAGGGTTGTTGACAATTCTATGTCAGCATACTTTTCATTGCCAGTGTTTGAGCAAATGGGGTGATGGATCGTGTCCGGTATGTCGGTATTCACAACAGGGGAAAAGCGACGAACCGGCAGCTTGCATGTCTTGTAAATCAACTGCAAACCCCTGGGTTTGTTTGGTTTGTGGGAACGTTGGATGTGGGAGATATGATAGTGCACATGCTTTTCAACATTATGAGAATAGCGGGCATTGTTATTCAATGGATGTTGGAACTCAAAGAGTTTGGGATTATACAAGTGATGCTTATGTGCATCGTCTGATTCAGAACCCCGATGGTAAACTTGTTGAAACAGGTGCATCGTCGTCGTCATCTGGACAGGACAAGTCAAAGGATGAAGAGGTGGCTATTCAATATACGCACTTGTTGACATCACAGTTGGAATCTCAGCGGCGGTATTATGAAGATATGATGGTTAGTGCAGCTGATCGGACATCGGAAGCGATTGCAAGAGCGGAGACGATGGAAAAGGAGCTAAACGAGGTCACACAAGGTATGGAAAAGACGAAATTGGAGGATCAAGAGGTTAAAAGTAGGGAACGAGAATTAAAGAAGGAAGTTGCTGGGTTTAAAAAACGGGCAGAAAAGTTGCAGCAAATGTATGACAAGTTGAATGAGGATTTCAAGGAGGAAAAACAAATGAGTGCGAACATGGTCAAAACTTTGGATTCAACGTCCAAAACTGTCAAAGGATATGAACAGAAGATTGAGCAAATGCGTAAAGAGTTTGATCAGTTGAATTCGATTAGGGTGGAGATGAAGGATTTGCGCAAGGAGAATGACAATTACAAGGCCAAAGTTGGGGAATTGGAGCAACAGGTGATTGAATTGGGCGAACAAAATCGGGATATTTTGTTTTATATGGACGCACAGAGTAAGCTACAGAATGCTGATGATGATGTAAAAGGAGGGTCGATTGTAATGAGTTGAGCCGCGCAGTACGTAGACGCGCGCTCCCAAAATTTTTTTCAAATTTTTTTTTTTTTTTTTTTGATACCACACTACAATTACCATAGACAAAGACCATGAGCAACGTATCGTCAAATTCCATCAAACTTCTTGCTGGAGATGCTCATCGAGGTCTTGCCGAGCTGGTAGCTGGAAGGTATGAAATTGCGCTTTCCTTATCGGTACAATACTAATTTCATAGACTTGGCATTTCATTATGCAAAGTGAACATCTTCCGAGATTCCAATCGAGAAACCAGTATTACAATCGGAGAGTCAGTGCGAGACGAAGACGTTTATCTCATCACACAGATTGGCGCTGGCGACGTGAACGACCGGGTGATGGAACTATTAATCATGATCAACGCTTGTAAAACCGCCAGCGCTAGACGAATCACAGCAGTATTGCCCAGTTTCCCCTATGCACGACAAGATCGTAAAGACAAGAGTCGGGCGCCAATTACCGCGAAATTGATGGCTAATATGCTTGAAACAGCTGGGTGTGACCATGTGATCACTATGGACCTGCATGCGTCGCAAATCCAAGGGTTTTTCAACGTGCCAGTGGATAATTTATACGCCGAACCTAGCGTGGTGAGGTATATTCAGGAGAATATCGAACATAAACAAAGTATTATTGTATCGCCGGATGCTGGAGGTGCCAAACGAGCCGCGGCGTTGGCTGATCGGCTGGATTTGAACTTTGCTTTGATTCATAAAGAACGAGCCCGAGCCAATGAAGTGTCACGGATGGTGTTGGTTGGCGACGTTAGTGACAAGATTTGCATCTTGGTGGATGATATGGCTGATACTTGTGGTACTTTGGCCAAAGCTGCCGAGACTTTGTTGGGTCATGGTGCTAGACAAGTCGTGGCAATTGTAACCCATGGCATTTTGTCTGGCAAGGCCACCAGCATCATTTCCTCTTCCAAATTGCATTCAGTGGTTTGTACAAATACAGTTCCTTTGGAAGGTAAGGATGAGGTTTGTGATAAGCTAGCTACTATTGATGTTTCGGGAGTTTTGGCGGAATCTATCCGGCGGTTGCATAATGGTGAATCTGTGTCATATTTGTTTAGAAACGCTCCTCTATAGATGATTGATAAAAAAGATTCTAGATACCGTATTTGTCCTTGTTTAGGTGTTCCAAAGTCTTCAAGATTTCGCCACTGCCGATAATCTCGTGTTGTTTGCCGTCCAAGACCTCCAATGCTCTTGCGTCTGGAACCCATACGACGTTGCAGTTTGCGGCTCGGCCAGCTTTGACGCCTGGCACGCCGTCTTCAAACACTAGACATTCTTCTGGAGTGATTTCAGCGTCTCCGTTGGTTCGTCGCTTGCTGTTCAGGGTCTCCAATGCCACGAGCCAGATATCCGGGTGTGGTTTGCCGCGGCCGGGAGGGATCCGAGGGTCGTCGCCAACCACGGTGTGTTCGTGGCCAAAGAGATCAAACCCGTGGCGCAAATGGTTGGTTTTCCGTTGATAGTTGAGTTTATGAGACGAAGTGGCCAGAGCAACCGGAATTTTCTTCTGGTGCAGGTATTGCAGGAGCTCCAACGCACCAGGAAGGAACTGGGCCCTATGCCACTTGGCGGACTGCTTTTCACTGGTGATTTTGAACAGCTCTTCTGGGGTATACGGAAGCTGGCTCCATTCAAGAAACTTGGCCGACGCATCTGGGCCCGGGAGGCCTTGCAGTTGAATCTTGATTGACCATGGCAAAGAAGGTTTGTCGTGCTCGGCGAGGATTTCGTTGGTCACTTCGGTGTAGATATCCTCGGTGTTGATCAACAATCCGTCCATATCTGGTATGATATTAGAAAATCGGTCCAATATTTCAATATTTGTGAAATAAAGATCACTTACCAAAAAGACATGCTTTAATTTGTGGTTGGGTCATGGTGTTTCTATATTTTTTGGCCAGTGGGGTGTTTGACGAAGAGAGAGTGATTTGAGTTTTGGAAAAATTTTAGGTTTACATACCCCCCGAGTAGAGCGGGGGCTATAGATAATCAAACCTAATCTACGGATCTGCGGCGCGAGATTATATAAAATTGGAAAAATGTACCCATGGGTTTCAAACCATCCCACTTTTTTTTTATATTATTATCAATAGCATGTTTCGACCTCGAGATTTGTACGCTCTACGACGCCAGCTTCCGTACCTCGTTACTCTGGTTCTGATCCTGGGGATTCTCATGCGGCTTCGGCCTCCGACGGTACATCCGAAACCTATAGCACCAACCGCACCTATCGTACCAATCGCGGCTCGATCTGAGCCACGTAATGACACTGAGACGATTTCCTTGCTAGTCAAAACCGGCGCCACCACGCTCTGGACACGGATGCCTGCGCAGCTGCTGACGTTCCTGCCTCAGTTCGCACACTACACAATCTATTCCGATGCGCCGGACATTGTCATGGGGGAACCAGTGCACGATATCCTTGCCAACGCCCCGGTGGGACTCATCCAGCACTCAGCAGCGTTCCAGCCATACCGGCAACTGCAACGGCTTCGGTCCGTACAACAGTTTGTCCAACCCACGCCGAGCCAAATCCAACAAGGGTGGCAGCTGGACAAGTTCAAAAACCTGCTCATGCTCTACCATGCGTTTCAAACCGACCCGGATAAAGCCTGGTACGTGATGATCGACGATGACACATATGTGTTTGTCGACGCGCTGGTGCGGTTCCTGGCCTCATTGGATGCGGCGCGGGCGAACGAGAATGAACTGCTTGTCTACACCGGGTCCGCGGTTAACGGATGGAACCATATCTTCGCGCATGGCGGGTCCGGGATTGTCATCTCGGGAGACCTGATGCGCAAGGTGTTCACCAAGGGGTTTTACGAACAAGTGCAGCGGTTCACCGCCCGTGCTGAACACGAATGTTGTGGCGATTACATGGTGGCAATGTACTTGCAGGAATTGGCAGGCCATGGGCTGGACCATGGGCTGGGCGCAGGCAGATTCCAGGCCGATTCGTTCTGGCAGTTGGAATCGGATCACGGATCCTGGTGTAAGGAACTAGTAACGCTGCATCACGTCACGCCCAAAGAGTTTTCACAAATATGGGAGTATGAACAACAGAAAAAGGACCCCATCACCACCACCACCATCACCACCACCCACCGCGATCTATTCATACGGTTTGTCGAGCCGTATCTCCCAGAATCTGGCGAGTATTTCCAGTGGGACAACGGCGCAAAGGAATACGAACACTGCTGGATCACCGAGCTCGATGTCGCTCGATCCAGTGACGACGCGCCACACCCCACATTCAACAGCTCGTTGCCTTATGCATCCAAAGAGCAGTGCGAGAAATCATGCATCGACACCCCCAACTGCCTCACTTTCAGGTGATCCATACTGGTTCTACTGTGGCACATCCAGATTCGTCAGTCTAGGCACCCCAATCCTCACCCCCATCGACGACATTCATACAGACAACACGCGAGGCTCCACCAATCAACGTGTCGGAAGACTACCAAAAGAACAAATGTCATCCTATTGGATTACACACCGAATTAATAGACTAAAATCAAATACTTGCTAAAAAGAATACTTTCCACCCCTCCTAGTACTCCAATTCCTCCTCTTCAAACGCAGAATCAGCTCCAACTTCTTCATAATCACGCTCCAAAGCGGCCAAATCTTCTCGAGCTTCGGAAAATTCACCTTCTTCCATACCTTCACCAACATACCAGTGCACAAACGCTCGCTTGGAAAACATCAAGTCAAACTTGTGGTCCAATCGAGACCAAGCTTCAGCAATAGCCGTGGTATTACTCAACATACAAACAGCTCGGTCAACCTTGGCCAAGTCTCCACCTGGGACGTATTGTGGAGGTTGGTAACAGATACCAATCTTGAACCCGGTTGGACACCAATCGACCAATTGAATGCTCTTCTTGGCCTTGATAGCAGCAACAGATTGTTGAACATCCTTGTTGACAACATCACCTCGGTACAACAAACAAGTAGCCATGTACTTACCGTTTCGCAAGTCACACTTGACCATTTGATGAGTTGGTTCGAAACAAGCGTTGGTAATTTCTTGTACAGAATTGGCTTCATGGTTGGCTTTGGCGGCAGAAATCACTGGAGCATAAGTAACCAATGGGAAATGGATTCGTGGGTATGGAACCAAATTGGTTTGGAATTCATTAAGATCAACATTCAAAGAACCGTCGAATCGCAAAGAAGCAGTCACAGAAGAAACAACTTGAGCAATCAATCGATTAAGGTTTTCATAACTTGGACGAGAAATGTCCAATGACCGTCGACACATGTCATAAATGGCTTCATTGTCAACCATAAAAGTACAGTCAGAATGTTCCAAGGTGGTATGAGTGGTCAACACAGAGTTATAAGGTTCAACAACAGAAGTCGAGTTTTGTGGAGCTGGATAAACGGCGAATTCCAACTTTGATTTCTTACCATAATCGACCGATAATCGTTCCAACAACAAGGCACCAAACCCGGACCCGGTACCACCACCAAACGAATGGGTGAACAAGAACCCTTGCAATCCGTTACAGTTATCAGCAACACGTCGAATCTTATCCATGACTTGGTCAATTAGTTCTTTACCGACGGTATAATGACCTCGAGCGTAGTTATTAGCGGCGTCTTCCTTGCCACTAATCAAAGTTTCAGGATGGAACAAGTTTCGATAGGTACCAGTTCGCACTTCATCAATCACATTTGGTTCCAAATCTATGTACACAGTACGTGGCACGTATTTGCCAGATCCAGTTTCTGAGAAAAAGGTGGAGAATCCTTCATCTCGTGGACCGTCTTTCTTGTCAGCAGAAAGGTACCCATCTGGTTGAATTCCGTGTTCCAAGCAGTACAGTTGCCAGCAAGCGTTACCGACTTGGGTACCTGCTTGACCAACGTTAATTGAAATAACTTCTCTCATTGTCGTATGATTGTCGTGGGAATTTGAGAAGAAAAAAAAATAGGGAGAAAAAAAAAAAAAAACAAGTAGTGTAAATACGCAAATCTGAGAGGGAAAAGAAGAATTTTGGAAATCTAGGAGATGTTGTTGTTATTCCCCCCTTATTGGGAGGGTAAATCTGCGAGAAAAAAAAAAAGTGAACGCGTTTTTTTTTGTTTACCTTAAGCGTGCGCGCGCGTGTCAGTGAGGAATTAAGTAATATCGTCCCCCCGTCAACCACCGCGACGCGATCTGCGACAAAATAGGTTTTGGATGGGCGCGCTCTGTTCTGACTCAGAATGCAAGTTATGAGCAAAGACGCGTGTGTGTATGTTGTTTGGTGTTTTGGAATCTGGAGACCCTTAAGATGAGAAACGAACCAGCCGCACAACTGAAAGACGATGGTGATTAAGTAGATCTATGGTGGGTGGGTGAGTTCTCCGGGTCCAGGATTTCCAGGGCCACGGGAGTTAACTCGGTGATAGTGGTAGTTAATTCTTCCACTCAATGCAATCAACTCGGTCATGTGATGGTTCACTAGTCTGCTTTCTCTTGATGAAGTATGATTAATTTCCATCTCGGGTCAATTAATTAGCAGGAACATTCAATTAATTCGCAGCTTGGGTCAATTGATTCTTCGTGGTGATATTTAATTCCCCGCTGGGGTTGATTAGTTCGCAGCTTGAGTCAATTAATTCGTAGCTTGGGTCAATTAATTCGTAGCTTGGGTCAATTAATTCTCCTGCGGATATATTCAATGCATTGCAACTATAATTAAATTGTCATGAATTTGAATTAATCCAAATTGATCGTTGGTCCATTGGGGGCTAATTCGGCCATAGTGACAGTTAATTCTCTACTCTGGGTAATTAATCCAAAGGCTTGTTCAATCAACTGGGTCGTGGCGGCATGTATTCACTTCAGTTGAAGAATTACATCCATGGGGCTTTGAATTAATTCAGATTAAGAGCTAGTTAACTCGGCTACTGAGATAATTAATTTGCCTAGCAATTAATTCGCTGGTTAACTTTGCATCATCACCCCCAACAAATGCCGAGCATGTAACCCTCCTGTGTCATGTTCTCGTTGCTCTGGCAATGTCATTTATCATAAGACATTGGCGACGCACGCCACCAATATGCATATCCTTCTCTCTCTCCTCTCCGCAGACCTGAACGGCAGCGGAAGAAGACACGGGAATTTTTGGATAATACTATTTCATGCAACGTCATTTGACCAATTCCCACTTTACCTTCACGACCTTTTTCACTGTTACGTTGTATACCATGAAACAACACCCATCCATCAATCCTTCCCCAGACATCGGACCACTTTCTCAACAAACTTAAATCACCCCACACAGGAGAAAACGTTTTCGGCTGAGACCGGACAACGTGAGTGAAAAATTTAAAAACCAAGCGACCATAAGTTGACCCGCAGCGAGCCGAGAAAAATCCACCACGCACACACACACCCAACCCAACGCCGCAATTGGTTTCCACTCTGGGTATCAATACTTCGCTGTGCATTATCACGGAAAATTTCCAAATTTCTAGAGGCCGCGGTACCAATGAGTGTGGCCGTTTGAATCAGCAATTTCAAATCTCGGTCCGGATTTGCGGTGAATCAGGGTGAAGGTTCTGAGGCAATACCAAAAATGGAAAATGTTGCATCGAATCGAAACGAAACGAAATCCTATCGGTATATATATAAGCAACGCTTTTTAAGTTTCGTAGACCAAATCTGCCAATAGGCGGAGAGAGACTCCTGGTGGGTGGAGGAGAATCACCCCACCAAAAAAAAAAAAAAAAAGCCACCAAAAAAGCCCCCAAAAAAACCCAGACAATGGGGTTATTGGACGATGCAAATCCACAGAATACGTGCCAATTAGAACACGAAAGAATATATATTTCATGGTCGGTGAAAAGCACAGGAAAAGCCAGCCCAAAAAAAGCGCATGTTCCCTTTGTCGGATTAACTACGGTAATTTTTCCGCCCAACATTAGTAGCAAACCCATTTTTATTACGTAGGTTTTACATTTACACACACACAAAAAAATCACCTTCTTTTTTTCCCTCTTGTTTCTTTATATAAAAAGACAACGGGTTCCTTCCCTTTCCCTTTTCCAAACCCCGCTTTACACTACTTACTTCCCAAGCAACAAAAACATCAAAAAATATGGCAGTACTGGACAGGGCACAAGAAATTGCAAACGAATTCCATCTAACCGATGAGACGTTAAATGCCGCAGTTGAACACTTCATCTGGTCTTGTGGTATGAAATAGTCGTCCCCTTGTGAACCATATACTAACGGAAACAGAACACGGGTTGCGACACCACACGGATCTGGGAATGCCAATGATTCCGACATACGTGACATCTATTCCAACCGGTAAAGAAAAAGGTACATTTTTGGCGGCAGATTTGGGTGGCACCAACTTTCGAGTTTGCTCTGTGACTTTGAACGGCGATTCGACCTATGACTTGATCCAGGAAAAGTCTGCCGTACCACGAGAATTAATGGTCGGACGCACTGAAGAGTTTATGGCATTTTTAGCCGAAAAGCTGGAAGAATTTTTGAGAAAACATCATGAAAAGTCGTTTGCTGGTAAAGAAGAAGATGATAGAGAGATTTTCAAAATGGGGTTCACCTTTTCATTCCCAGTGGAACAAACTGGTATGAACAAGGGTAACTTGATTCGATGGACCAAAGGATTTGATATCAAAGATTTGGTCGGAAAGGATGTTTGTCAAGTGCTCCAAAAGGCCATCGACTCTCGAAATTTGCCGGTCCATGTGGCTGCATTGGTCAATGACACCGTAGGGACTCTCATGTCTCGATCGTATACCAAGGCCGAAGGTGGCCGGACATTGATTGGATGTATTTTCGGTACTGGTACTAACGGTGCATATTCCGAGAAGATCAAGACTATTCCAAAGTTTGATATTGCTTCTCACCCAGAGATCACCGACAAGATTATGGTGATTAATACCGAGTGGGGTTCTTTTGACAATCGATTGAAGGTTATTCCAAACACTCGATTTGACAAGGAATTAGACGGGTTGACGCCAAATGTCGGATATCACATGTTTGAAAAACGGATCTCCGGCATGTTTTTGGGTGAATTGTTGCGATTGTGCATGCTTGAGTTGTGCAGTGCGAAATTGTTGTTCAGCGCGGACGATCGAATTGATACAACCAAGGACGCACTTCTTGAACCATGGTCTTTGGATACGTCGGTGCCGTCCAACATTGACGGAGATGACAGTGCGGATTTGTCCAAGACTGACGAGATTCTCAAGACTGAGCTTGGATACAAGACCAGTTTGGAACAACGAAAGGCTGTGCAGTTGCTTGCCAAGGCTATCGGCAAGCGGTCAGCTTATCTGAGTGCGGTTCCGTTGGCAGGCTTGGTGTTACATACAAACGCGTTGGAGAAGTTTGAAGGCGAGATTGATGTCGGTGCCGATGGGTCTGTGGTTGAATATTACCCAGGGTTTGAAAAGATGATCCGAGAGGCGTTGCAAAAGACCAAGATTGGCGAGCAAGAAAAGAGGATTACTCTGGGTCTTGCGAGAGACGGGTCCGGTGTAGGTGCTGCATTGTGTGCACTTGTTGCGTAAGTAAAGAAGAAGCAAACCAAAACAAAACAAAACAAAAACATTTGTCTGAATAAAAAAACGTTGTATTTATTTGGTAAAAAAAAAAAATTAAATAAATAAACCTCCCCGCCAAAGCGGATGATGGTCCGTGCGGCTTTAATGATTTGCAAGTTGCGGCGGGGGTCGATTGGTGGTTTTGTTTTTCTGGCTAGTTCAGGGGGTGGTAGTTTTGAGTCATGCCCAAGTCTTTTTGAATAATTTATCACCTCATCGGAATTGTGAGAAAGTTTGTTTTTTTGGCTTTTGGCTTTGACTGGTTTGGCTCTGATTTTCTCAAAAGGTCTGACACTTGCAGAGGGAAACTACGAAGATTCTAAATTGTTGAAAGGTAAAAGTAAAAGCTTCCATGTGGAAACCCCCTCGTGTAGCAAGTTATTAAATGCAGAAAGAAAAAGTAAAAGATAATCCCCAAACTAGCGATATGAAAACTAGTAAGACGTTGGTCTGACTTTGATATGCCATTATCACTAAATCTGCGTTGGAAGCGGCGGCGGTTAGGTTTTGTTTTCTTCATGCCACTTTTTTGCTGGCTAAGACCGGTGAAAACGTGCTAAAAGTAGTAAAACAGTGCTTTTGATATTGCCTTATACTTTTTTTTTGCCCGGCTGGGTTTTCAATTGAAGAATGTAGACAAACAAACTTAACAAAACGCTCCATGTCGGGAATATAATATTGCTGGTTCTTTTTTTTTTTCCTTTTCCATGTTAACAATTGAGACAATTTTAAGGTTACACACAAGAATAGAGCATCTACACCCGTCATGCATAAGTTCAATCGGATAGGATAATTCATCTGCCAGCCTTGGACTCTGACTCTGACTCCGTCTCGGACTCGGACAAAAGGTTTGGGGCCAGTGTTGAAATCCGCAGGGGGTGGATGGGTATATGCACATATTAGATTTGTTTCATTACTTCCCGAGCCCGAGGGGAGGGGAGGGTAGGGCCATCGATCTGGCTTCGATACTTTAATCCAAAACGTTTAATCTTGCGGGTTTGGAAGAATCAGCCGTAATAATGAGTCAAAGGCGGATCGATTTCCACGCGTCTAGAGAAGAGCAGGGCGAAATATGGGATCGACAGTGGAGTTCATATTTCAGTGGTGTTGGTAAATGCTGTTCAATTTCCTTTTTGGTGCTATTCCAACCCAGTGGAAACTGTATTATTATTATTATTATTTTTCATTCTCTATTCCGCATGGCTGGGTTCATTCATAATACGAGAGAGTATCATCCATGATATTGGGTACGTACTTAAGCTGCAGAAAATCCAAGGTCTATAGCAGGAAAACGCGTGGATGTATGTATGAATGGGGTTGGATTTTCTAGAAATTCGCCCATGTTTCATAATCCATTTCGCAGCAGCCCAATTTGTAGCCGTTTTAAAACCATAATGTAGATCCGAATACGGGGGCTGCAAATCGGCTCCGAATAGGTAATCGATGGGTGTATAAGTATAAGGCTCTAGACCACGAAGCCTTACAGGGCTTACCATCAAATGTAAGCCCACGCTTTTTTGTTTCTTTTTGGCGTGCTCTAAAATTATACAAGTTTTTTAATAAATACCCGATCGCGATTGATTTATTAGGGCAGCGTATCTTGGTTGCGTGAATATGCACAGCCATATAACCCTCTAATCCAAGATCCTTGTTTCAAACGGTTGATGCTGCAGGCTCGGGCCAGGTCCAGCCTTGAGACTTTATTCACCGTTTAATAAATAACATGGTTTCACGATCGGGTGCGTAGTCATGCATCCGTATACTCTGGGTCTATGGGTCGATCTCTATAGGAAATCAAACAAATATTTATAGAACTGGTTTATTCTTGTCCGATCGACGTGAAAAGCAATCCAAACCAAGCCAAACCAAACCCAAACCCATGCCAATGCCATATGTACGTTTTGCCGTGGGAAATTTGACCCACTTATTTCCCTCGCATTAAATTGCTGTTCGCACAACCCCTCGGATGCAGCAGCATCCAAACAGGCATAATAGAGTACATTTCTGTTTATGCTTTGTAGATGCGAGTTCCCGGGGTTGTAATTGAATTGAACAGCCTCCTCGTCCCTACACTTCAAATTCATGGGGCGGCTCTAACCTCAGACAAAACCGGTAAACTAGTGACGAAAAAAACGAGTTTAATCGCCGCATCTGGACTGGTATTTTTTTTTTTTTTTTTTTTTTTTAACTATTTAGCGTTTTGGCTTTTTCTGTTTTCTAAATTTTTAAAAGTCAAAATCCGAATCAGGGTCCAAACCTTTGAAAAGTATAATTCACCTATAAAGCTTTTCTTTTAAAAGACAAAAAATTATATCAAAGTCTATTTATCAAATCTAGGCAAAAGGGGAGAAAAAAAAACCCGATATTTCATCACTACCCTCCCGAGTAAACCAGGGAACTGTTACGACATGTTCATTCTCGTTAAATAATAATATAATAATAATATAAAAAAAGCGACATATATGAAATCACATAATTACAAAAAAATTGTTCATCTCAACCGTTAAATATCATCCACACATTAACCTCTATGCTGCTGCTGCTGCTGCTCTTCAATCGGAGCACTCGACGACGACCCTTCGGCATCACCAGATTCACCTTCAATTGACGGAGATTTCTTTCTTTCCAAAGACAAATCTCTGGGTAATGACCGATTATGTTCAGATCGATACCCTTGTCGTTTATTCTGAAACCAAATCTGTACTGTTCTTGGAGTCATTCCCAATTCATACGCCAGATTCTGCCGTACTTCACTAGACGGGAAAAATGTCTGTTCAAACACTTCATTCAACTTGTTGACTTGATATGTTGTAGCTCTTTTCCGCTTTGGTTTCACGATTCTAGCTGGAGGTGCTTGTAATGGCTGGTGCATTGACTGAGGTGGAGGAGGTGGTGGTGGCGGTTGTTGACCTGCTGGTCCTGATACAGGAACATGTCCGCCCATAGTTCCCGGTACTGGAGGCGTAGATCCTGGATCTGATTGTCGATAACTTTGATATGCATTCGGAGGTGGGGTTGGTGGGATATGACCAGGCATCATTGGATATGGATATCCATATCCTGGTGGAGGAGGAGGAGGATACATATGAGGTGGATAGATCATTTGCTGATGTTGAGGTGGAGGCTGTTGTTGTTGTTGATGTTGTGGAGGAGGTGGTGGAGGTGGAGGCGGAGGTTGTTGTTGAGCATTTGGCCCTTGATGATACATCATTTGCGAATATTCGGGATAGTAATAACCAGCCATTTGATAGTTCATTGGAGGAGGCATTGGTCCTTGAGGTGGAGGTGGTCCTTGAGGTATTTGTTGCGGGCCCATTACTTGCATTTGTGGATGTTGTGGGTGTTGTGGATGGTGCTGCGGGTGAGGATGGTGCTGTGGATGTGGATGAGGATGCTGTGGATGTTGTTGAGGTGGTGGTCCTACTGGAGAATGTGACGGGTTAGATGGCGACTGTTGGGGTGGGGCACTCATTGGCATAGCCCTTGGAGATGTATATGGACTTCCTAGTTCCTGTTTCGTCGATGGACCAGTAATAGCTGCAATTGATACTGTAGATGATGAAGAGTGTTTTGAGTGATGTGGCGGCGGAGGAGGTGGTGGTGCAGACGACGATGACGATGGTTCGGGCTCTTTAGGAGGAGAGTTTCCATTTAATAAACTATGGACCGATGGCAATACCACTGTACTTTTCGGTGGGTCGTTATCGATTCTATGCTTTGGAGAAACCGGAGGTGAAACTTCCCGTTTTATGCGATCCTCACTGATAACTGGAGGTGGAGGAGCACCATGTTGATACTGCGGATGTGGAGGATGATGGCTGCTGTACATTGTGTATTGATACTTATTGTCGATTGGAGTTGGTAGTGAGGATGTGTTTATTGAACCAGGACCGGCTGGTTGTGGTTGTGAATTCGATTGTTGATGTATTGTAGGAAAAGTGGATTGAGATGACATGTATGTATGAGAGAGAAAAATGTCTCGTCAAACCTTGAAAGCCTGGTGAGTTGGAGAGATAGGATTTTTAAGGCGGCGTGGTGAGAGATTTGGTAGATGAGATGGCCGAATAGATATAATGAACTATTAAATTTGGAAAGAAAAGAAGCAGAACAAGAAGAAAGAAAAAAGATCAAAAAGAATAGAAAAAATCCAATTCAAACCAGGATATAAGATGAGAGTTATATAAAGAAGAAACAGGGAGGTGAAAAAGTAAATGGAGAGAGACGAGAAAAGAAATAAGGAAAAAAAAGCAGGAAAAAAAGAAAAAAAAACACCCATACACGCACCTGGTGCACAAAAAAGAAACGGGTATTAAAGAGGAGAATTAATCGGTTTTGGAGTTATGCGTTACTTTTTGGAAATGAATCTGCCTCTTTAAATTTTTCTGGTTGTTGTTGCTTTTTGTGTGTTGTTTCTGGTCCCTTTTTGAAAGCTGACAGCTTCTAAACGTACAGAGATTGAGTTGAGGGTATGGCTGCTTCCTATGGACTTGGGATGACTATAGCAATAAGAATCTGGCAGCATGATAAGTCATCCATTATAGCCGAACGATACGGTAAACGTTTCTAAGCGTAGCATTTCTTTTAAACGTCCAGCTACAAAGCGGCGCATTATTAATAAGTTTAGCCGTCGCTAAGGCAACCAAAAATGGACCAGCAGTCGGTTGCGCTTTTGTTTGAGGCAGGCCGAAAGGAAAATTCGGTTTTTCATGGGCACGACAAGTTTATCTTACCCAGAATGCGGGTGCGACAGGTGGTTATTGAAGCCATCGTATTGAATTGACAAAGGGCGATAGCCGTCTGAGACAATCAACCTTCTGTGTATATCCTGTTTTGCGAGTGAGTGA